>JAULJZ010059218.1:0-13617 GCA_032270985.1 Heliamphora pulchella
GGGTCATGAGTGACTCGAGTTATGAGTAGAAGTATTGTACTCGAGTTACTAGAAGGGTGAGTAGCTCGGGTCATGAGTGACTCGAGTTATGAGTAGAAGTATTGCACCCGAGCCACTGGAGGGGTGAGTAGTTTGGGTCATGAGTGACTCGAATTATGAGTAGAAGTATTGCACTCGAGCTACTGGAGGGGTGAGTAGCTCGGATCATGAGTGACTCGAGTGGATGTATTGTTTACATAATGTAGCTGCGAAGAAGAAATAATTCTTGTTGCTAAAATGGAGTTTATTACTCAAATGACTCGAGATATTATGTAGCTTGAACCACTTGCCCGAGAAGGGGAGTCAAGTGGCTCCACTGCCAAGTGGGCCGACTGTACTAGAGCGGGTAAAATGTACCAGAGTGGCTCGGGCGTACCAGAGTAGATCAATTATACCTGAGTAGTTCAACTGTACACGAGTAGCTCGGGTGTACCCGAGTAGCTCGACTGTACACGAGTGTACACGAGTAGTTCGGGTGTACCCGAGTAGGTCGACTGTACACGAGTAGCTCAAATGTCGTACTCATTTTGAGAAGTTTCGCATTAACTTTATTTTATTTTTGCTTTTAATATTGACTTACTCAAGCTATCTGTCCTAGTGGATTGACTCATAATTATTTATGTATTTATCATTTAAAATTTATATGTTAATAGGCAACGACCCACCTACAATACGTAGCGTCAAAGGTAACTACATCATAGAACTCTTTGATTGCAGCACTATTTCTTGCATTTGCCCAAAATACATTTTTTAATCGGCCATTTTCAATAAAAATCCATTATATAATAAAAGTTTTAATTATCTCTTTGCATTTATTAGTCAGCGACATTGGTGATCCATGTCTAGATCTGGAGTCAGTGGTTCGAATTTGGTGGTCAAAAGTGATAGTGAAGGAGGAGGAGGAGGAGAAGAAGGAGGAGGAGGATCGACGTTGACGGTAAGGAGGAGGAGGAGGAGGAGGAGGAGCAACGCCAAAGAGGAAGAGGAGGTGGAGGAGGAGGAGGAGGAGAAGAAACTTGAGATGATTTTCTTTGATTTTTTCCTTGGAAAAGTTAGGGTTAGGAGAGGAATTTGCGTTAGGTGAGAGAAGAAGTAGGGTTAAATGTAAATGTAATGTGTCAGATTCAAGTGAAGATTTGATGGGTCTTAATAATGGAGTACACACACATAAGGGATTAGGAGTAAAAGTGTCAACAACGTGATTTCTTTTCTTGAAAATTGGGCGTCCGTAGCTTTACCGGTAAATTGAAGTAGCAGATAGACTGGACTCCACGTCGAATTGTAAAATGTTATTGGGCCGTTAGAAACAAGAAACAAGCCCAATCTTCAAACCCGCTAACCGTCATAATTTCTTTTCTTCCAAGAAAGAAAAACATTTCCCCTAGACCATAAAATCCCTCCCAACTATCTTCGCCTGTCCACTCGGGGACCTCATAAACCCTAAACCCTATTCTCTCCCCACCTCCCCGTTCTACAATTATTTCGTCTCTTTCGTGCCTCGCATAAGGTTCTCTCTTTCTCTCTCTCTCTCTCTCTCTCTCTCTCTCTCTACAGGCACTCGTGTACGAGTATTCTGGAGCAATAACAGCTCGATTTCCGAATACTATTTGAACTTCAAAATTTTTGGTAGCAATACGCTTGTGTTTATGGATGTGTTGTGTTTGATTTCAATTTATTGTGTATATTTATTCAACCTCTTAGTATTAACTTTGTGCTTGAGCGATTCTTGATGTTCAAACCGGGTGGTTCGAACTATCTCTTCAAGTACCCTTTTTTTGGGCATTTCATTAGCATAAAATTCGGCAGTGTTGTCATAAGCGCACTAGGCGCAGCCTCAGGGCCTTGAATCCACTGAAGTGGGGTGGGGGCCATCCGGAAAACAAATTTATAATATTAAGTTTCAGAATTTAGTTCATTTTACGCTTCATTTGTTTAGAGAGAAAATGATTTTCATTTATTTATTTTTTATTTGTTTATTGTGACGTCAAACCAAAGTCAATGTAAAACATTATTTTGTCAACGGAAAACAAATTTATAATATTTATTTAGATGGAAAACTTTCCTTTTTTCGAGCACAATGAGACGTACCATAATTTTAACAATGACCTAAGCCCAAAACCGTAAAAGTTTTAGTGATCTTCTCCAGATGATAGCAATCTTTAATAAAACAACATAGCTCACTGTAGGGGGTATTGGTTCATCTTTATAAAACAACAAAGCTCACTTTATGGAGTATCAATTTGTGTATCCATATGACAGGCAATCCCTTAGCATACCCTTGATAAGGGGCCTTGAAATGCTGAAATAGGTGAAATAACTGGTAAATTTTAATTGATTGAGGTCATATCCTATGGATCTGTTTGTCTTTGTGCTTCATGATGTGTTGTGTTTTGTATGATGGTTCCAAGTCTTTATTATATTATATCTTATCATAAAATGATTGTTCCAACGCTTCTTGCTACCTATCATGGCCCTCTTTCCGTGAAATCTCCACTTCATTTATGAACACATGCATCATCAAAATTTGTTTTCAAACTTTTTGGTGGAAAGATTTTCAAGGTCTTTGACTTAAATGTCCTTAATGTGGAAGATTGGCTTTAATGCTCCAATTCAAGTTATATGTATTCTCTTTTTCTTCAAGCATTGCATGTGCATTGTGCGTGCGACATAGTCTAGTTTAGACCGTGGGAAGCCCTTTGGAGAAACTAATACAATGTACAATCTCTGCTTCCCTACCTTTCTTCTTTTCCTTAACAATTGCTGGGCTGCCCTTTTTCTCCTATGCTCCAAGTTAGGGTTTTTAGATCTTGTCCTGGTCTTCTTCTTCTTTGTCTTCATCTCTCTGTTCTGTTGGGTTCCCTCTCCTTTCTCGCTCTCTGTCTATATAGATGCTGGGTTCTTCACATCGTTGATATGGTTCTATTCTGCTTTCTCCCCTCTTGCTGGCTTTGTGAGTTCTAAGCTTTGGTCTATTTGTTAGTTTCCTTTTTCCAGGGACACAGATCAATCTTTGCCCAAGCGCTTACTTCAATATATTTTTTGTTCCTTGCTGCCATAATAAAAGAAGGGTAATGATTACAGTCTATTTCGCAATCAGTTTCTAATTATTCGTGATTAGTTAGCTATTTAATATTTGGTAGATGTCTTATGGCTTTTTGAACAATAGATGTTTTTTTTTTTTAATTTATTTTTTTGCCTTAGTGTTTATAACTCACAAACTCTTTTATTTTACGTGACTTGAACCTTGAATTATTTCTCTATGTTGAATTATCTATTTTTTGATAAGTTAAATTATTTATTTTTCATGGACGACAAGCGTCTTAATTTGATGAAAACTGCCACTGTCTTAGCCCTCGACCCCAAGAGACCTTAGTGCCTCAGCGTGCCTTAATGTGTTTCTGCTGACCAAGAGTTCATGCAAGTACAAATGTGAAAATCATGATCTTAGCAAATACATCACAAGAAGCCCACTATCCAAAGGAAATATGGAAATACTACACCTTATCATATCAAGAATATTTATACGTGAAGCCTACATAGTCATCCAAGACCCTGAATGAGCAATAATTCTCTGGGAAAATATACATTCATTCCCAAATTTTGAAGCCCACATGGTCATGTGAAGTCCTCAATTTAGTAAATACCTCATTGGATCTTTATGAACGCATAAAAGAGATAAAATATGTATATATTTTCAAATTTAAGTAACTTAAACTCTTCAAGTTCGATATCACACATATTTAATTTTAACAGGTTGAATAAATATGCACCGAAATGGCCTTGTGCCAGTAAGTAAATATATATGCCATCATTCGATTCCTCTAATTTTAGGAACATGAATCTATGTCATTATTATTTTTATGAACACGCGTGTCAAAATATCACACTTGACAAATTGAATTGTCATTAATTGTGCATGTGTAGTCACACTTTGTGTTTTCTAATATCAAGAACATAAATCTGGTTGGAGAACATGAACAATACTTTTTATTGTGGCTTTTCAGTTTTTTATTCTTTGTTTGCACCTTGATACACTTAACATTTGATTTGTGGACTCCTACCTGAAGAGCAGCTCATGCACATTTGTGTTTTTTTTTGCTCAAGAATTCTTATGGATTTCTCTCTTCCCCCCCCCACCCCCCCCCTCTCTCTCCCTCCTGCTTTCTTTGTCTTAGTTTGTGTTCTTTAGGTGGCCGTTGTGTCCAAAAAATCTGTTTTTGTTTGTTTTATATTCTTGTACCACACGATTGATATTTAGTACTTGAAATCTTTATGCACCAGCTAATATTTTAAGAAAGGAAATGCCAAGCGTCCTCATTGTTTGGTTGTCGAGTTGCAATTCATTGGAATTTGTGGTTGGAACTTTTATCAGTGCGCAGAGAATTAAGGGAGCTTAATTTTTGTCCTGTCATGTTGATTGTTTCTTTACCATTGTTCTGATTGACTTTTGTTTTCTTTTATTTGCATTTATCTTTAACTTCATTTTCCCATTCCTCTTTCTGTACACCTAACTGATTTGTTTCTTTTCAATTCCAATTGACTGATGCATGACAGACTGCTTGCTAGTTTTTGTTTGGTTAATGTCCATTTCAATTTCCGCACAATCATATTTAATTACCTATTTGCAGGAATTTGGATCATGAATTTCAACAACGTGAGAGTCCCCAAGATGCCAGGCGGTGGCGCGGCTTCTGCATTACTCAAGTTAGGGGCTATTGCTGGGCTTGGTGTGTATGGGGTTGCTAACAGTCTATACAATGTCGATGGTGGACACCGGGCTATTGTCTTCAATCGCATAGTTGGCGTGAAAGATGAGGTTCGTGTCTTTTTTTCTCCCTTCATTCTTGTTATCTTGCATGTGAAATTGTATCCAAGTTGAAAGGAAGATGATATTTACACTTTACTTGAAGCCTCTCACAGTCCCTTTTTATGTGTCACAAGGGGGGAGTTTGAGGATGAAATTGTAGTGTGAATATTATGTCCCAATTGAACTTGGATCAAAATTATTTCCTTTACATATTTTCAAGTTTTAACATTTTCTATAATGCTTGATTTTTCTTATTTTTCATCCCTTTTAGGCCTTTTCTATTCTGAATTTCAAAACTTGTATCTTTCCTCAGTTTTCATTTTTCTTCCCTTTGTACCTTTTTTTTTTTGTAAATCTTAATCTTTGCAATTTGCATTTTACCGTGGTTTATGATTTTGGACAGCTACAGAAATTGGATGGAATCATTGTTACTTGATCAACAAATTCTTTCATCACGCTTTTCTTTTAGTGCTTGGCTCTCATTATTGTTATAGTTAATTTTCTTTCTTGCTTTCATATGTTCTTTGGAAGATCATGCCCTACAATTTCCTTCTTTGTTTAGCGTAACTCTTGAATTCCAATAATGTTGTAATTGTGTACAAGTTCCTCAGTGCTTAAGCATCTGCGTTGTTTTGTTTCATCTCCTAAAATCAAATGCCTATATGTCAAATTTGCAGGTGTATCCTGAAGGGACACACTTGATGATCCCATGGTTTGAAAGACCAATCATTTATGATGTTCGTGCTCGCCCCCATTTGGTGGAGAGCACTTCAGGGAGCCGTGACCTCCAGATGGTATCTTCTTTCAGAAATTTATCATAGTTCTATTGTTAACCAAGCTTGTTGAAATGATACACCTGAAGTTATGGCTGCAATTTTTAGCCTCTATAGTCTATATACATCATAAGATTGTTAATATCTTGTGTTCACTTATGCATAGAATCCTTGTGATTGAGAGAGGCTTGTCAGAGGCTTGTCAAATCCAATTGAATGCCCCCCCCCCGCCCCCAATTTTTGCGAATTGTTAGGAATTTTCCCTTCATTGAAGGTTGTTAAAAATCAGGAAAAGCTATGTTGAATGTTCTAGTAATGTGATTTTATGTGGTGCTGCACCTGGTTGTCCCTCATTCTTGGATTCATCTAACCAATTGCCTAACCCTTGTATTAATTCCCTGAAATCTTACTTCCACCATCTCTCCACCATCTTGCGGAGAGCCTTTCTGCTTATATGAGTACCTGTTTGGAATTCTCTCTCTCTCTCTCTCTCTCTCGGGTTGACATCAAGTACATGCATACTTTCTGGTGCTTTTAATTTTTTGAAAAAATTTCCTTTGACTAGACAGTTTCCATTTGTTGCTTATTCTGTAAAGAGGATGTTGAAGATAATCAGCCATCCTCTCTTATGGTCCCTCTTTTTTCTCAAAATTATATGGCCTGTGTAAACAAATCAGACACCCAGGCGGGTGTAGTAGCTTCCCTTACACCATTCTATGCTCTCTCTCTCTCTGTCCGAGGCTCTTGAGGCGAGTAAGAGACATTAAATCACCTTTTTTGCAAAGAGTTATAGTGGTATACTGTAATTTTTTTATTATTTTAATTTTTCTTTAACAACCTGAATCCTTGAACTGCTGTGTTATAGCCTGGGAACATATTCTGTTGTGGAAGGATAGAATTGGAGAAAGGTCAGAGTCATGACGAATGCATTTATGGTGACACTTTTTTTGTGGGGGGGGGGGGTGGGTTCTTTCGTTAAATTTGTGAAGGATAAAAGGACTTATGCGAGAGTATGGACAGAAGTTAGGATTGAGTTTGTGAACCATAGTGTCATAATTGAACTGCTTATTTGCACTCTTGCAGTTAAAATACTAGTTTTGTAGTCATGGCTTCTTCATTTCATTAGGCCGTGGCATACATAATTTGGAACTTAGTATCCAGTGGTTGTAATAGTCAGAATAACACGAGAATGAATTTAGGTAAATCGAATTTTTTTTTTTGGGTATAGCCATTGATTTTAAGGCTCCTTGGTCAGAATTGACTAGTGCAAAGATAACTTCTTCAAAATATTCTTTGAAGTTTTGTACAGATGATATTTATTCTATGGTGTTCCCTCTTTATTTTGTGTTCTCTCTCTCTCCCTCTCTCATTCTCTATCTGTATCTCTATCTCTTATGTGGTTCTTGGGGGCTGTTGCCTAATATGATTTTCATAGTTGTTTCAAATGTACATATTTTGTTCCTCTCCCTTGTATTGATGCCACAGTGAATTTTTAGTTTCTTAATGTTGTGGTCAAAGTCATATCTTAGACGTAGCCTTGTGCTCATGTGTCTTAAACCATGAATGTGGAGAATGATTTTGTAAAGCATGCATCCAAATTGACAAGCGAGTGGATAATCACCCACCCACCGGCCGCCGGCTGTTACTAGACCTTTTAGTGAGATATGATCTCTCATCACTAGCTCCACTGCTGGGAACAATAAGACTGTTGTGGGGAAGGGGTGATATCTGGTAGCTGTTGGTCTTTACTGTGGGCTGTGTTTAGATGGTTTTCAAAGCTTTCATTGGTTCTTTCCATCCATTTTGGAGTGAAGAGGGGTCAATACTTTATGTTCTGCTCAACTGTGAAGTGTAGGGAGGTTATTACTTATTACTTATTACTTCACCTCCTTCGTAAGAGGTACTTGAGTCCTGCATCCTGCTCGCATTTGCTATTCTTGGGAATATGGTATCCAAAGAGTACTTAGCAATAAATAGGATTCATGAACGCAAAGATTGATGGATGAAATGGGTTTGATAAAACAACGTATTAAATCGTCAAAAGTCGGGAGGAATGGACATGTACAACGGATGGTTGGTGACGTTTTCAATCAATATGGAAAGGTACTGGAGTATTTGTGCCTAAGAAGAGGTAGAAGAACACAAATACTAGATGCTTTGTAAGATTCCAAGAGGATAAAGAGGAAAATCTCGCAATATTGAGACTCAATGGCGCATGGTTGCTGGACTATAAACTGGAACTTTCAGACAGTGCATTTGGATTTGATGGTAGAATTGTCAGCAAAAAAATTGCTTCTTATTCTGGAAGAGATCAAGAGAAATTCAAAATATAGAATCATACTTTCAGAGATACTAAGAGCCTGTTTGAAGTGTCTAAAAAGCTTTGTTTTTTTAGAGGTTTAGTTTTTTCAGAAAAAAAGAGAGAAATTTAGATTGATTGGGATAATTTGTTTGGCTAATTTTTTGATTTTGTTTTTTATTAAAATGTTTAATATGCTCTTATATTTTTCTTTTAAGTTGTAGTATCTATGATAAAAGCACGACTTTTTTGCCTTGTTTTTGGGAGTAGAGTTGACTTTTTATTGAGGGTATTATTGTCATTTAATAAAAAAGGGTTGAGTTGTTTGTGATGTGTATAGGCTTTTTTTCTTGAAAAATAAAGTGAAAAAGGATAGTGGGTTTTAGTGATACCAAACAGTATAGCTTAAAAGCTTACATTTTTACAAAAAGTTGGTTTTTCATATACTCCAAACAAGGACTAATGAGTTGGAAAAAATAGCAGCAAAGAAATCAAGCACCAGGTTGTAATCTAAAGAGGAAATTGACGATGAATGCGTGAGAAGATGTGATGTGGGGATAGTCAAGGAGTATAGATTAATACATTGTATAGAAGAAGCAATGGAAAGAAGTGTCTTCTATATTCAATTACATTATAGGAGGATTGAAAGTCTGTCTCTAGTTTCACGTTCTGCTAAAAATCAAAAAGTGATGGAAGGAGGTAAGCACGGCTTCACAATTGGTTTTAGATTGTATGAATAAACCTATAGTTTTAAAAAGCGGTCGTTCTCGTTACGTAATGCCGTTACATAGCGGTTTCGGTGACTTCTGTTACCCGTTTCAGTCGATTTTTTGGTATGAAAGAAATTCACAAGTGTAACGGTTGTTACACTACCGTTACAGTCGAAACAGACTGAAATGGCACCGCTACGGCCAAAACGACACCGCTACGGTCGTTACGACACTGTTACGGCCGTTACGGTTTGTGTAACAGGATTTTAGATCGTGAATTTTTTGATTTTGTTTTTTTATCAAAAGATCTCACGTTTTCTATTATTTTCAACCTAAAATTATTCATAGTAGTCCGACAAGCCAAATAGTATTTGGGCATTGTGGGATTTGCCACAAGTCTCTTCAATTTCACAACAATCAGCTAATTTTGGTCTTCGTTGTTAACTTTTAACTCTTTAACATGTTCATTCTTCTTCCAGTTTTGATGAGTTCTTTAAGATTAAATATTTGTTAAAAGCTAAACAACCTGTTTGATTCAAGATCCATATTTTTTGAATATCCACTGTCTATGAATTTGAATTTTTGTGATGCTGTAGGTAGAAAATATGATGTTCAAGTATTTTGTTTTTAAAAAAATTGTTCAAGATCTATGCTTGTTTACAACCCCTCTTCAAAAAAATTAGATCTATATAAATTAAAATTTAAACAACAATATAAATTTTGAATTAGTGAATTCAAAATTAAAATTTAATTAACAAATTAAATATTATGCTTTAATATATACAATACTTTATAGTTATTAAAAATTTAATGACATTTTAGTTGTGCATTATGAATTTATAATACATAAATTCATTAATTACTACAAAAAAATAATTATATTGTTAATTTTAACTAGAGTATATAGCAAAAAATTAAGACATATTGAATCATGTCTAGAAAGTGAACAAAATTCATTAAAAACTATTTTAAATTTCAATAAATATATTTATGGAATAAAAAGATGTAAATCAATTATTTTTTATTGAGTTATGCAAAAAATAAAAAAATTTACGGCCTCCGCGTACTGCTACTGTTACGCTACGGCCGTTAAGTCCCGAAACCGTGTCACTGCTACCATTACTGTTATGCCAACCGCTACTGCTATTTTAAACCATTTAGAGATTCACATTAGACAAGAAGAGTCTGGGTCAGTGTGGAAGGGGTTCCATCTATATGCCTGGAATGAATCAACTTTCAGGAAAAAATGTTCTTAGTACACTGATTGCAGTCAATAATAAAACTGTTAGATTTGTCTCACAGTTCTTATTTAGGCCACCCATGGTTAGTTAATACATTACTGAAGCTACTCCACTCATTACCAATTGGTTTTGAGTCTTGTGTTTCGACATGGCATCCGAGCTAGGTCTTGGGCGGCTCTTGTATGTCTAGTCTCAGCTCGAGTCTATTTCTCTCATCTCGTTAATCTCGCTCGTCTCGCCAATCTCTCTCACCTGCACATGCAAAATTGGCTGCACGTGCGGGTGAGTGTTAGACTTGCCCCACGTCGCTTATTTAAGCCACCCATGCTTAGTTATTATAATCTAAAAGCTACTCCAATCATTACCAATTGGTTTTGAGTTGGATGCTTCGACAAAAAAGATTTAAACAGGAGAGATGGGCAGAGTAGAGCTCTTATATCAAGTGAGTGGGAAAAGAAAACTAACCTATTCTGTAAACTGAAGTGGAAGATTTCTATGTTTGATTGAGAGTTGTGTAGACTGATATGCTGGAGAGTGATACACAGAATAGTAAGGTAAAGAATCAATCCAACTTAGAGAACGAAGGTGTGACAGGTTTTCAGATGATGATGAAACGGCTGTAGTGGAGTTTTTCAACGAAGATGGTCACTGTAACCAGAGAACAAACGTTAGGGATTGTTATCTCAGAGGATGCAAACTCTGATGCACTGACGCATCGGGATCATGATGAGGCTGCATGGAATGATTATATTGATAATATAGAGGAGGATACAGCTGGGAGGAGTATGAGGAAGTGTGGTAGTCAGGTTGGGGAAGGGAAATTGTTTGTGGTTGGGAGGAAATCGAAGCGTTTAGAGAGGAGGGGGAGTAGCCACTGACGATTATTGAAGTTCAATTTTTATCTCAGCAAGAAACGGGGAATGTACAATATTTCAGCAAGAAATATGGGAGATGTACAAACATGTGTAATTGGACCAAAGTCCACACTAGACAAGCTGGGCCAGTCATCACATTTTTTTTTTGAATAATGATGATGATACAAGGATGAGTTTGGGCTTTATTATTATCTCAGAGGGATTCTCACGTTCTTGGGCTTTAGCTCCTACGGGATATGTGGCATGTAACATTGTTAAAGGCCATAGTCGTAATACGAAGGAAGAGTTAGAAGATATTGATCTCTCTATAGGTCTGAAGCTAATGAATTTGGCAAAAAGCAGCGAGATGGAACCATTATGGATATGCGTTATTCATTCGAAGGAGTGTCGATCTCTCTGCAGATGTGATTTTCTAATGGAGGATTGGGTAGTTGAATTTGGCTCATGAAAATCATTCCTCAGATGTTTTTTTAACCCATGTCTACACATTTGTCACGTGAGAGGGTCAATTTGCAAGTAGATTACACAGTTTTCCATTGTTTCACAAAAAATAATTCCTTTCCCTCCATGATTCACAACGTATTAATAATGGGTGCAATAAGGGTAATGTGAAATGAGAATGATTCACAAGTTGGGCAGGGATTGAATTATCGGAGAGGAGTATGATGAAACACAGTGGTGATTGGAAGAGAGGAGTAAATATGTATATTTGCCACTTGATGAGGAATGAGGAAAGTATTTGAGATTTTAGGCAATTGCTTTGGGTAAAAGGGTTGTCATTGGTGAGGTTAGGGGTAAAGGGGAGTTGGAGGGAGGAGGAGAGGATGCAAGGGGAGGTTCTAGGTGGGGTGGGAAGTAACACAAAAGGAAGTGGGGAATTTTAAATCTTGTTTGTGGTATTAGCCTAATATTGTTATGCTTTTGGAAACTAAAATTGAAAAGTGAGATAATTATTTGATTAGGATTATATGGGGGGTCTAAATTTATGAACAGGCTATTTTACCCTCTCGTGGCATTTCTAGAGGCATTGAGATCATTTGGGATGAGAGATTTGTTGTTGAGTGCAGTTTTTTTGGTGTTTATAAAAAATATTAAACAGAGTTAGGATCACAAGGAGTATGAGAGATTTTGATGCTTTATTTTAGAGTCCAACTTGATTGAACCCCTTTTGTTTAATGCTAGATTCACTAGGTCTAACCTTCAATCTAGGTTGATGTTTTGTCATTTGGATATATTTTTGTTCTCTTTGGTTTGGGAGGAGAGATTTCCAAATATTAGACAAGAACTATTTTCAAGAGTTGTTGATTATTTTAGAGAGTTGTCCATTCAAATGGAGTCTTCACCATTTATGACAATACGTGGTTGGAACATCAATATTATACAAGTTTTGGAAGAATGGTGGAATAGTTATGGGTGCACTGTGTGGGAGGGTTTCAATTTTATGAAGAGATTGAGAGTGATGGAGAAAAAATTTAAGGTTTGGAAGTGAGATATTTGGGAATTTAAATGGACTTAAGAATGCTATTACTAAGAGGATTGAGGAGTTGGGCAATCTTGAGGTTAGGCGGGTCTTGATGAGGATTTAAGAAGAACAAGAGTTGAGTTAAAAATAAAGTTGGAGGAGGTTGTGTTTAGAGAACAAATCTTTTGGCAGAAAAAGGCTTTAGGATGAAGTGGATCAAGGAAGGTGATAGCAGGAAAAAGAAATTCATCAAAATAATGTATTTGGTTACTGGGAATGTTTTTGATATAGAATATCAAACTTTAAATGAAATATTTAAGTTTTATTCAAAATTATATCATGACGGTGGTAGTTAAACCATGAATTGAGGGTTTGGATTGGATGCCAACTTACGCAAAGAATCTAGATGGGTTGAGAAGCTTTTTCATGACATGGTAATTAGAGAAGCATTTTTTCTGACTGTGAGAGGGATAAATCACTAGGTCCAGATCATAGTTATTAAAGGTGGTATGCATACCAAGGCGCCAAAGGTCTCTTGAGGCCTAGGCGCAAGGCGAGGAGTACATTATCGGAAAAATAGTAAAAATAACATAGACAATTAATTCAAAATTCAACACAAGCAATTTGAAATTTACAACTTAAAATAGATAAATAAGTTTAAGAAACATCTACCACTCCAAAAGCCATAGAAACATCTATCAAATGTTAATGATAAGTACTTTTTTCTTTGACAAGTGAATATACATAACCATTTACTTTTGCTAAATATTCCATTGTGAGTCTCGTGCACTAGCCCTTTTGGTCTATGAGGCTATTTGAGTGGAAAGCGTCTTTCTCCGCTAGAACTTGCATATTCAGATCTTCAATAATAAGATTGGATTTATTAAGTTTTGGAATTTTGATTGGGTTTGCTGCTATTGCGCAAATGGTGTTGATTGATTATCTAGGAAGCACAGGGTGCAAAAAAAAGTTAAAAAAAGAAGGATACAGATACGGTTAGAATACGTTTGTAAAAAAAATATTATTTTTGCAATTGTTAGCATTGTAAAAATCATAAGAACAAAATAAAAAACAAGAATATGTTCATTTTGTTGTTATTACGTGCCGAGAAAACATAACATTATAATAGAAGGTTAAAGCAACCAATAATTGACAATAAATCACACATTATTACATATTAGAGTTAACATAGTTGAATTTTTAACATCTTTAAAAATAAAGCAAAAAGATAAAAAAGAAATTGGAGCCTCCCGTATCCCTCCTGTATCCCCACGTCTCCAAGCCATATTTGAAATTGAAAAACGTTATAATATACTTATTTGGCGTATTTCATGCGTATCTAGTCGTATCGAGCACATATTCGTGTCCGATACATATATGTTTTTGGTAGGGGGGGGGGGGGGGGGAGGGG
>JAULJZ010059229.1:0-13616 GCA_032270985.1 Heliamphora pulchella
TCTCTCTCTCTCTCTCTCTCTCTCTCTCTCGGAGATGGCTGATGGTGATGGTTTTAGGCCTAATTTGAAAGAGAACCCCTCTTTTATGCATTACTCTTCTCTCTCTCGAGAGTTCTAGAAATCTCTCGTGGAACGAAGAAAAATAGAAAAACAAAGAAAGGGGAAGAAAACCACAGATGTCGGGGAAGAATTTCGGATCTGTTGGGTTTGTTTCATATTTCACTTTTTTTTTAGTTCACTTCATTTCTCAATTTTAATTAAAATTTTAAGTTACATTCATATTGTATTGTTAAATTTTTTAATATCCCAAAACTAGCCACAAATTATTATTTCGGTGTCACGACACACCAATCACATATATTATGTACTATTAATCGTCTGAAATTAACTCGTTAATTTTAAGCATTCTAAAGGAATTAATCAATTAACGAAAAATAAAATAAAATAAAACTTATCAGGTCTCCACAACTCAAGATTCACAACATCACCAACTAGAGTTCACATCAAATAATGGTCACAACTATGATCTATGTTTAGTCTCTCCACTTCTATGTAATTTAATGTGTAAATTTATCCAAATGAGTTAATCATGAGTTCAAATATTACATACAGTTTTAATTAGAGTTGGATCCACAATTCGACTTAACTTTTATGAAATTCAATTTACATAACAATGCCAACCATAGTTTCTATGCAAAAATCACCACACTCCAAGTTAAACTACAAATACAATTCTCTTACTTGGTTCTTCCTCCTAAACCCAATGTTTTAGTTACAACATAACATCCGACTAGATCAACGTATCCAATTCAAACAACCTTAGATTCCATCTTGAATCCTATATCTTGATTTATCATTATATCTAAGGATGACCGCATCGAAGATTTAGACTCATAGTATAATCCAATTACTGAAAACCAACTCCAATTTCAAGCAAACAACTTAAGGTTCCACTCAATTTTCATGATTCATGGATACATACATTAATTACATCAACAGGAAACTGCAAATTGGTTTTGAAAACAAATTATCAATACAATCATTTCAACTAGTCCACAAAACTAGATACAAATCAAAACACAAAATGCTACATGACAAAATGCTACAAATCAATTCCATGTCCATACTTAACTAACATAAAATCAAACCATAATCCCAGGTTTTTGTTAAAGTTTTACCCAGTTTCTCCAATCTATAGATCAAACCATGAAATTAACTCCAACTCCCCAAATCTCCAAGTATAATGTCTAAACCATTCATTACATATCCAAAATTTGAATTAAACCGACATTCTAGCTCATGCTTACCAATGAGTAGGTTACAAAGGTTAATTAACTCATTAATTACCCTAATTTCAATGAATCATGAAATTCAACGACACATCTCAGAATCAGACCTAGGGTTTCGGTGAGACCTCTCAAATTTTATAATTTCATGGTATTAACATAAAATCAACTCATATCAGTAACAATACCTCAAGAATAGTCAGTATCCTACCTCTTGGAGGCCTCAGATTTCATATTTCGCCAAGAACCCAAGCCCTAAGTTTGGCCACCTCTTGAATTCGGCTTCTTGGATGCTTAGAAACGATGCCTTTGTTGTATAAAGCTTGAATCCCTCTTGGTTGCCTCAAATTGGATGTTAATCTCACAAATTTCTTGAGAAGTCCATAACTCCAAGCTTGAAGCCTTGGAAATGGCAAAAATGAAAGAAAGTTGGGGAAGAAGAAGATTGCAGGCGACGCACAGACTATATGGGGCTCGGTGTGGTCGCCGGCGGGGATGGGAGGCGATGGCGGCACCGACAGTCGCCGTGGTGGTGTGAGGGGGGTGTAGTAGCGGTGTGGTCACGTGCTCCATTTCTCTATTCTCTCTGTATCTCAGCTTTCTCTCTTATCTCTTGAATATGTAAGGGTATTTATAATAATTTTTATTTTTTCTTTTTTTTCTCAACTCAAGAATTTTTGAAAATTCTAAAATTTATTTTTATGTACTTTGTGTATTCCTTAAATTTTAAAGAAGCCACCATAATATAATTATCAAATTTCAAAATTTCCTCACTAAAATGATTCATTTTCATTCCCAACTTAATTTAAATAGAATTTTAAATACTATTATTAAAATTCTTTACCACTCAAAATTTATCATATATTATTAATACTCCTTTGTGGTCAATATCATTGATTTGAATCAATTCAAAATAGTTGATTAATTATTTAATTTAAAATAAAAATAGACCAAGTCTCTACAAGAGTCGACGGAGAAAATGCTGAAATTCGTTAATATGTAATTAGAAGTTGAATTTAGGGTTTTTGATTAGGTGAGGGAGAGGGAGTAGATTGAGATAGAAGAGGACATATTTGTACTATTCAGTAGGTTAGGATTTTCAATTAAAAATACTGAAATTCATTGATCTATAACGAAGAGGAATGTTAGGGTTTGAAGTTGTGGAATTTCAAAGGTATCAGTTGAAGGGAATGACACCATATGTAACGAGTGGGAGCGGGAGCGCGAGTATTTTGGGAGTGGCATCGGTGCATCTGCAACATCAACAGTACATTAGTGATCAATAGACTTATTAGCGATATATGGCGTATAGGCGCAGTGCTATTGAGAGGAATGAAGATGCATCATATTCTGGATCCCCCCCCCCCCCGGTCCCCATCCTACCCAAATGTGAAAATGCTAAGACTTTGTCTAAGGCTAACATTTTAAAACCAAATCAATATTTGTTCTCATTTTTTAAAATTTAATTATACTTTTAGAATAATTTTACTTTCAAAATTTGTTTAGTTAATAAATTTCAAAAAGATAAAAAATCATTTATCATTATTTTAAATTTATAATTTTTTACTTAATAAAACATTAACAAACTTAGTAAATGAAGTTAATATTTTAGTTTCTTAAAAAATATTATATTATATATTGTTATGTACTAAAATTTTATATAAAAAGTGATTAATAAAATGACGTGTTTGACTTAACGTAAATAGCCAATTGCAGAAACTTTTTACTTTTACTTACTATTCGCCAAAATTAAAACATGTGCATGCAAAAAAATCTTCTCTCGATGGAGGGAAATATGTGAGTGCTATAAAATTTTTCTCACCGACTTTTACCAACGAGTGTATTTCTTTTTGCTAAAAAAATATTTTTAGATGTTTTGCCAATGCATTTTTTTTAAGTCGCCAAAAGTTTATATTTACCAACTAAAAATGTATTGCGTGGGTAAAACTAATCATTTTATGTTAGCCAGAATATGTGTTTTGACTTTTGCCAATATAGGTAACTTGTAGCTAATAAATTTTATTTCACCAAAGCTCCATTGGTTGCCAAAAATAAAAGATGTGTAGTTAAAAAGTTTACCTTCAATTGGAGGGAAATATTTTTTGGCGCCAAATGTTCGCCAACAATATTCACCAACGAAATAGTTTGTTGTCGCTAAAAAAGATTATTTTTTTGGTTTTTCCCAATGCATATCTTTTTTTGTTGCCAAAGAGCTATATTTGCCAACTAAAATTGCCTTGCATTGGCAAAATACGTCGCCAATTATGCATTTTCTTGTAGTGTGGTTTATAGTATACAACCCTGACAAAAACACCACCAAATAAGCAATTAAACCAACATTAAGCACTTTGAACCTCCCAAACAAGGCCAAGCTGAATTTCCATATGATTTTTCTAAAAATTCAGATTTCAAATTTCTTAAAAAGAACAACACCATTGCATACAACCAATGATAAATAAGAAAATTCAAACAAATGTCCTACATAGCATCATTAAGCCTACTACCCTTTTTCTCTATAAAAGCAAGACCCAAACACCTCCTTTCTCCCCTCATTTTTTGTAATATATAGAGAGAGATACCAATTTTGTGAGTCCATAAATGTTCTTCAAAGTTTGAGAGAAATGAAGGAAGAAAGAAGGAGAAAGAAGGAGAAGGATCCAATGAGAAGCTAGGAGATCTTCTAAAGCTAAGTCCTAATTCACCACCCACCATCATCTAATCTTTCTAAGGTAAGTAAATACTTCAAAGCTCTCTGATTAGATCCACCTCAAACTCCCTCAATCCATTTAAGAAAATAGAATAAATAATAAGAATCAAACTATGGAACAAAAATGCGTTATGCTAGGAGATTAGGGACTGCTCATAATTTTTGTGATTTGAGATGTGTGTGCATGTTGAGATCCTTGAGTTTTATAACTTATATGAGTTCTAGAACATTGATATATAAGTGTATAATACATGCATGCAAAGAAAAAAGATATTCTTTGAAAGCTCGGGTAGAGGTAGTTCTTCCCATACCTAGAGAAGTGTAGACCCTGACCCATTTTCTTTTTTGGTGTTTTCGACGCGTGTTGTTCGTTTTCATTTCAGCATATTTATATGCGTTTCTATACATATTTGGGTTTAGATATGTATGCAGGGTTGGTCCCCGGGGGTAGTTGGTCGTTGCCCGTTGTGGTGCAGGTTTCAAATATATATATATATATTTTCGTAGCCTATAAATATTTGGCGTTAGATATTTTCAAAACTTCGTTGCTAAGTTTTCTCCTTTTTCTCTCTGCCTTCCCTCTAACTTCTCGGGGGCCTGGGGCTCGATTTTCGACGATCCAATAGTGGATCCCTGCTATTGGCACGGTGGGCTACGCGTTCATCTGGATGGAATTTTATTCTGGCAAAGTTCAATTTTACATGTGGATCGAGACATCGAGTTTTCAACTTACTGAGGTAAGATCCTGTACTCTCATATCTTATAAGGGTGCTACGTGTAATCGTGCGTGCTATTATCATTTTTAAAATGCATGAAATCGCTTTATGATTTAAACATTGGATTTTGGAGTTCAAAATCGTTTTTGTTGACTTTGGTTGGATGAAATTGTGTTTTTGGTGTTTCTTTCAAGGTTTTGGTGTTAGGCTTTGGCGTGTGTATATCCGAGGGTGTTAGATGGGAGTTTGAATGCTTTGATTCAAGGTTTAGGAGGCTGAAACAATGGTCCGAAAACTGTTTCTGCCTGGGTTCAGTCGACTGGATCGTTGGATCAGTCGACTGAATCATGGTTCGATCGACTGGATCATGAGGTCAGTCGACTGGACAGTGCTTTTGGGGCATTTTTGGCCAGATTCCAGTAGGGTGTTTGGGTTGATGACATGGGGTCCAGTCGATTGGGTTCTTGGCTATTGTGTTGTTTTGTTTAGCGGTTGGTTCCTCGGTTTCCAATTGGTTTCCAACGTTATTCAGTTGATTGATATATGGGATTAGTTGACTGAAATACTGTTGGATTCTTTTTGGGGTTTTGTTGGTTGTGTGGTGGCTTCGAGGGTCGTGACCTGGCCTCGGGTGTTTGTTTTAGTGTCATCCTCGGGGGTGATGGGTATGATTTGATGCGGGTTGTTGGGACACGGTTGCGTGCGTAGTGGTTATATGCGAGACATGTGGGTTCGTTGTTCGTTTTAAAGGTGGTTTCTGGTGAAAACGATTTTGTGGGAGATTCAGGTGTTGGTCCTCGGGGTCGGATTTTGTTTTCTGCATCGTTGGTTGTCCCGGTGAGTGGACGTGCCTTTCGGGTGAGCGAACGACAGGTGTGTGGCACGTGATGTCGTGTCGGGATGTGTGCCGTTATTTTGTGAAACGTCGTGGTTATACGTGTTTCGGTACTTATAGAACTAGGATTAGTTTTGTTCTTGCATGTTGTAGGACGGGTATATGGTCCTATGTGGTCATATGTGGTCTTGAAGCATTTAAGGCTTTGATTTTGTATATGCATACGTGAGTCGGTGTTATCCCATAGTGTTCGGTGTTATCCCGTGGTGTGTAATTTTATGCCGTGGTACGCAATTTTATCCCGTGGCGTGCAGTTTTATCCCGTAGTATGCGATTTTATCCCGTGGCTGTGTGCTTGAGTAGGGATCTTTATCTCTGTGTTAGGACTGTTTAAGGTTTGTGAGAGTCTGTTCTGTGTTGCATGTGGGGCTCGTGGGAGTCATGGCTCGTAGGAGTCTATCTTTACCGGTGAAGCATTGTACTATATCTATGTATCAAGTTATTTTCTAGGCTCTGAGTTGTCATACAAAACCATTTTCAAAACTGTTTTTCCCTGAGGTTCTTAGAAATCCTCGTATAAAACCATTTAAAAATGTTTTCATCTGGAGCTTGTATGAGTTCAGATATAAAACTTTTTTTATGGCTCGTGTGAGTCAATAATTGCACCTCTTTATCCGAGCATGTTTTGTTTATGTTGCATGCTTGCCTAGTTTCTGCTGAGTTTTGGCTCACGGTGTGGGATTTGAAATATTTTTCAGGTACCGGTCACGCAGGTTGATCCGGGATTGCTGGAGAGGTGGAAGAGTTATAGTCTTCCTTTTTGTTCTTTCTGTATCATGTATAATTACATATGTTTTCGGTGTTGGAACCGTATAATGTAAAATTTTTGGTGATTATATACAATGCATGTATGTTTTATATTGAGAGTGTGTTCTAGGGTTGGGTGTTATGTTTGGTTATTTATGGGTGTTCCACGTGACCAGAAGTTTAGGATATGACAAAATGGTATCACAGCTCTCGGTTCGAATACCTAAGATGTTGGAGGCCAAACTGCCAAGATCATTGTTTTTGAAAACGATTTTTGATAAAAATTAACTGGACGGGCAAATGCCGAAACGAGCTCCAGAAAAAACTTTTAACGTTGAACGATCAAAAATAAACCCCTGCAACCAAAGTTAATTTAGAAGAATATCTCTTGTCGATCTAATCTTCAACTACGACTTGATTCCAAGTTGAAGATCCAGTCAAATCTTCTACTGTATTCTCTTACGCGATCCATGAACGTAGTGTGTGCTACGATCCTCTGAGAACTCGTACCAACAGAACCTCGATATATTTAAGTCTTGAAAGACAAAAATAATATCATAATAATAATGATATAAAAAAAATCATCAAAAATTGGTTCAGCCTACCCACATATATATAGGGGTATAGTAGGGACATGGGGAGTAATTATGAGTTAGACTTCCAGTGGAACAAATACACCTACTAGAGGTTTTTACAATTATGAAAAGACATGCAGCGGTTTCTGCAATTTTCATAAAATATTGAATTGTAGTTCGCACCACTAAGGAACTATAATTGCACTCTAACCCATAATCTCAAAACTTTCTTGCATTGGGCTCCTATTATTAAGTGCATACCATTTCTCCCCACGATAAGATTCTTAATACCCACCAATTAAATTTAAATACTGACAATTTAATTTAATCGGCATTTTGATATTTCTTAAGCCCTTCCACTTAACTTATTTGAGCACCGAATAATTAAATCCACCTGCACGGTTTGGTCCAGTCAAAACTTATAAGCATCTTTAAAAGGATATCGTAAATCCCAATCTTCGGGACATGGATTCAGTCAATAATTAATATTTATCATATAAATAATACCGCTATCTAACTCAACGGGAATATAGACCCATCTAAGATCGCACCATCTATTGAATCAAAACAACGAATATTCAATATACGCAAATGAATAATTATTTTAAGATTAAGAGGATAAGCACTATTCATAATAATTTTGGGGTGTGAATTAATTTATATAGTCAATATAAAATTAATTAACCCAAATGTCTTGTTCAATACACACAAAGTGTACTAGCACAAAGAGTCGAAATAATAAACAACGCTATTATCTGTACCCTGTAACCATGATAGGCCTACTAAAACTCTGTGTTACAGTGATACGAATGGTATGTCCATTTCCATCTAAACTGTGGACATATTATTATATTCTGCAAGAACCTAAAATCTGATCTTCTGTGTGCAAGCCATACTCTACACACCAGATTAAATACTATACAGAATATTAGACATCCATGCATATCAAAGAAATGATACACATACATTGCTCATAAAGACTCTCAAAAAATGAAAAATTAATTTTATTAAAATAAAATTAAATATTAAAACCATGGTTCTCAGTATACCAACCCTAGCAATCTCCCACTTATACTCAAAACTATGCTGCTATATATTTGACTCCTATGCCCTCTACATGACTATCAAAAGTCTTAGCCGGTATGCTTTTTGTGAAGGATCTGTAAGGTTGTCTCTAGATGCAAGTTCTATATCTAACTAAAAATTTGAGTCTGTGTACCCCAAAGGTACTAGACTGTCTTCTTAGTAAATCAACATATAATTCCTAGTCCTTTTTAGGTACTTGATTATATTTTCATTACCGCAGTCCAATGCTCCTACCTTAGGTTAAACTGATATCTACTTACCATGTCAACGGCAAAGCAGATGTCAGGTCTAGTGCAAAGCATAGCATACAAGAGGCTTCCCACTACCGAAGCATAAGGAACCGGCTTCATCTTCTCTATCTCATCAGGTGTCTTAAGACACTGATCCTTGGATAGAGTGATTTCATGCCTGAAAAGGAGAAACCCTTTTTGGAATCCTAAATGCTAAAACGAGCAAGGATATCATCGATATACTTTTCTTGTAATAAGCCCAACATCCTTTATTTTCGATCTCGCACAAACTTGATTTCAAGGATGTGACTGGCTTCTCCCAAGTTCTTCATATCGAATTGCTCAGATAACCATACTTTTACCGTAGATAATGCCCCCACATCATTTTCGATGAGCAAGATATCGTCTACATAAAGTACTAGGAAGATCACCACGCTTTCGTCACGCTTCTTGTACACACAGGACTCATCCGGACTTTGATCAAAATCATAAGACTTTACAGCTGGATCAAACTGAGTGTTCCAAGATCTCGATGCCTGCTTAAGTCCATAAATAGATCTCTTAAGCTTACACAACATGTGCTCTTGGCCCTTTATAATGAATCTATCTAGTTGTATCATATGGATACACTCGTAAAAACTTCCGTTAAGAAAAGCTGTCTTGACGTCCATTTGCTAGATTTCATTATCAAAATGTGCGGTAATGGATAAGAGAATCCAGATAGACTTGATCATAGCTACCAGCAAAAAGGTTTCCTCATAATCGATCTATTCTTTTTTAGTGAACGCTTTAGCAACAAGTCTAGATTTGAAGGTTTCAACCTTCCCGTCTACTCCTCTCTTTTTCTTGTAGATCCACTTGCATCGGATGGGTTTTATCCCTTCGGGTGGTTCTACAAGTTTTCATACTTGATTAGAATATATAGATTCCATCTCTGAATTCATTGTCATTTGCGAAAGATCTACATCTTTCTCTTGTAGTGCTTCATTGTAGTTACAGGGTTAGGTATCCAGTTCTGTCGGGATCCTGTTAAAATACTCTCCCAAGAACATATACCGATCAGGTTGATGAACAATCCCCCCACTACGATGAGGCACTACCCGTGTCTGTGTACTAGCAGTACCAGGCTATGCAGAATCTGAACCCTGTGCATCAACACCCTGTTCTTAATTTGCACCTGTCCCGATAATCCTCCCATTATGACGAGATAATGGAATATCAGTTATTTGTTGTTCCTCTTCCGTTCTACTGGTATTTTCTCTCAGTTGTTCTAGAATAATTTTTCTTTTAGGCCTGTGATCCATAATACAATCCTCTTTCAAGAATCGGGTATTGATGCTAACAATGACCTTCTGATCCTTAGGGTTATAAAACAGACCACATTTCGTTCCCTTGGGATACCCCTAAATGAATTGGGTAAATTTGAATAACTCATCATGGATCTTATCATCTCCATACGAGTCCTATTCCTTCTTTCTGCTATACCATTGTGCTGTGGAGTGCCAGATGCAGTCAATTGGGATGTAATCCCCTCTGATGACAAGTAGTCCTCAAACTCTCGCAAGAAGTATTCCCCACCACGGTCGGATCGTAGTGATTTGATACTTTTACTCAGATGCTTCTCTGTCTCCGCCTTGAATTCTTTGTATTTCTTAAAGTATTCAGACTTACGGTACATCAGGTAAATGCATCCATACATTGAGTAGCCTTCAATGAAACTGATGAAGTACTCAAAGCCACCTCTTGCCCGAATTGTCACAGGACCACACACATCAGAATGAACCAGCTCCAATGGTTCTTTAGCTCTATAGCCTTTGGCTAAAAGGGGCCTCTTGGTCATCTTACCCTCTAAGCAAGATTCACAGACTAGAAACACCTCTACTTCTAATGAACTCAAAGACAATCTACCAATGTACGAGAACAGATAACCAAAGAAATGTTATATTATCCTTTTTAGATTAATATAACATAAGCGTAAGTACCAAAGAAATGTTTGGTTCATTAAAGAATGAAACTTTCTCTTATATGGTAATATAGATGTATTATTTGTTTCAATTAATTACATTGTAGGAAAGATTGGAGTAATAATATAAAGATCATCTACCAATGTACGAGAACAGAAAACCAGTTCATTATCCTTAATAACCACAGAGTTATAAAAATAAACCAAATATCTATCTTTAGCCAATCCAAAAATGGAAACTAAGTTCCTTCTAATGGGTGGTACATAAAGACAATCTCTCAATATTAAAACTCGATCTCTATCAAAACTAAGAGTAACATCTCCTATTCAAACTGCTGTTACCTTTATATTATTGCCCATATGTAGGTAAATCTCCCCATCACCAAGTTGTCGGGTTTCCTAAAACCCCTGCAATAAATTGTAGACATGATTAGTGGCTCCCATATCTACACACCAAGTACCGATAGATAACACCGCTAAACATGTTTCAACAACCAGTGAACATAAATTACCTTGTTTGTTCTACCTTCTGAAAATACTGGACATATCTTAGTGTCGGGTCTAGTTGCAGTGAAAACATCTACCTTTCGGATTTTTCAAACCAGTCTGTGGCCCACTAACTACCCTAGAAATCGTGTCTCCCTGTTTCCGAACTTTTTTCTTCTTCATGCCTTTCGGCCCAGAGGAAGAACCTTTTTCAAAAACAAACATCTACTATTGAAGGAATACCATTTGTCATTAAAGTTATATCCAAATTACATTTTTAGATAACAAAATTTAGTCTCGTAAGTTTTTTTTTTTTGAGTATTTGCCAATGGGTTAAAATTCATTTTAATCCTGAGAATCACGTAATTAAAAAATCGTTAATTATGATGAGCAAAATTTTAAATTTATTTTAATTTGGTTCCCTCTACCATTTTAAAATTAATTCGCCAGCAGCCTGGTAACCTGAGAATAGCATGCCTTGTTGGGATGACGACTACTATCCTTCATTAAACCAGACAGGCTAATTTTTTTAATTTTACTATCTAGGCAACTGACCATGCTTAGTAAAATTAAATAGCTGACATAGTTTCGGTCCAATATATAATAGCAGTGATTCAGTTGGGGAGGATACTATTACATACAGTTAAGTGTTAACCATCACCTAATCCCAAATTAATCGCTTCGCAATGAATCCTTCAGTTAGAGAAATGATCCACACTAACAATTATCCAGAATTATTCCTAAAGGAGGTTTGTACTGGCGATACCACAATTAATCTGTCTGTTGGGGAGGAAGGCCTTACTGCCGACACGTAGGGATTAATTGCTTCACCTATAAACTAGTGATGCAGACCGCGGGATTTATCTGTGAATAAATTTCCTCTCCCACTTAGAGTTTTAAAATATTTTTTGAGGGTTATAAAAATTCGTTTAATTAAAATAAATTTATTAATTTCGAAAGTCACACGATCTGAAAGAATCAAACATATTTTCGAACTCGTTTTTTGACGTACTTTATATCAAAAGAAAGCTCTCGAAATGTACTATTTCTCTATGAAAACATATGCTCAAAAACAGCTCGAAAAACCACTAGAAAATCACTTGAAACAGACTGTCGCCGCTCACCAGTGCCGCCGCCTTTAACCGCCAACTTCCCAAGGCCGTTCCAGCCACATCTGAACTCTATTTTCAATGTAGTTTATATCAAAAGAAAGCTCTTGAAAAGTACTATATTTTTATAAAAAATTCCTTTTTCAAAAATAGCCCAAAAAACTATTAGAAAATTGCCTGGAAGCTACTACTGTAGCGCCGCTTTCGCTAGAAAAAAACGTTGCTATTTTTTTTCTTTTTTAATGCATTGTATGGCCCAGATTTTTTTTTGGTTTTTGACAGTATTTTAAGGTATGTTTTACTGCTATTTTATGTTTAAAAAACTTTTTAAAAAATAGTCCCAAAAATGGCCTGAAAATTCAAACAAATTACCGCTGGCAAAGTCGCGGCAATCAGGCTGTTGTGATGATTTTTTCTTAATGTTTTTGACTTATTTTTTATGCAATTTTTTATACATAAATACTGCTGAAAAACTCAACAAAAATAATCGTTTAAAACCATTAAAACTTGTCACGATCTGTGGCCCGTAAAAATTTGAACCATCGCCGGTGCCGCCTCTATTCTTCGTGTTCTTTGACATGTTCAACCTATTCATAAATAATCTAAATAGATATTTTAAAATATAAAACTAGCTATTACATTGATCTTTTGTCCCGAAGGCTCACAATCAATCTCCCACGATCAACCATCATGGTTAAAAAAAATAATTAAATCATCATCCACACATTCAATCAAATATGAAAATAAAGGATGATCATAAAATCGGGATTAGAACGCCTGCAAAACAACGCTAGCAACAGTTCTAAATCTAGCTGGCCCCAATAACTGTAAACAAAAAACAAAACGGTTCTGATACCAATTTGTTGGAGGCAAAACTGTCAAGATCATTATTTTTTAAAACGATTTTAGGTAAAAATTAACTGGACAGACAAACGCTGAAATGGGCTCCAGATAAAACTTTTGACGTCGAATGATAAAAAATAAACCCGTGCAATCAAAGTTAATTTAGAAGAATACCTCTTATCGATCTAATCTTCAACTACGACTTGATTCCGAGTTAAAGCTCCAGTCAGATCTTCTACTGTATTTCCTTACGCGATCCTCGAACGTAGTATGGGTTACGATCCTCCAAGAACTCGTACTGATAGAACCTCGATATATATAATTCTTGAAAGATAAAAATAATATTATAATAATAATGATATAAAAAATCATCAAAAACTTGTTCAGCCTACCTGCATATATATAGGGGTACAGCAGTGACCTGGGGAGTAATTATGAGTTAGACTTTCAGTGGAACACATATACCTACTATAGGTTTCTGTAATTATGAAAAGACATGCAGCGGTTTCTGCAATTTTCATAAAACACAGAATTACAGTTCACACAACTAAAGAACTATAATTGCACTCTAACCCATAATCTCACGACCTTCTTGTATTGAGCTCTTGTTATTAAGTGCTTATCGTTTCTCCCCACGTTAAGATTTCCAATACTCGCTAATTAAATTTAATTACTGATAATTTAATATCGGTATCCTGATATTCTTTAAACCCTTCTGCTTAACTTATTTGACCACAGGATAATTAAATCTACCAATAGGGTTTGGCCCGGTCAAAACTTATAAGCATCCTTAAGGGGGTATCGTCAATCCCGATCTTCAGGACATGGATTTCGTCAATAATTAATATTTGTCGTATAAATAATACTGTTATCCAACTCACTGAGAATATAAACCTATATAAGATCGCACCCTCTAATGAATCAAAACAACGAATATTAAATATATGCAAATTAATAATTATTTCAGGATTAA
>JAULJZ010059240.1:2273-13616 GCA_032270985.1 Heliamphora pulchella
CGAAAGTTCCGGCACAAAGTGCATGGTTATGTTCTCCTACTTCCACTCGGACACTGGTAAAGGCTGCAACATACACACCGGCCTCTGATGCTTAGCCTTCACCTATTGGCAAGTAAGGCAACGCAAAACAAATAGAGCAACATCCCTCTTCATTCCCCTCCACCAAAACTGCCTACGCATATCATAGTACATCTTGGTGGCTCCCGAATGCACCGCCAAATGAGAGTGATGAAACTCACGAAGCACGTCACCACGACATGATTCTGGCATAAAGACCCTCCCGACAAACCTCCCGGGTCTCACAACTCTTCCCCCCTTAAGGAATTTCACCCCCAAAATTCGCTACAATGTGACAAGGCAAAAACTCTAGATATTTAGCACAAATCCCAGACTCAAGCTCCCACGTCGCCTCCTTAACATCGTGATGAAGCCACAGAACCTTGACATAAGCAATGGTCTTCCCTTTCAATACTTACTCATTCGTGTCCAGAATCTTCACAGGTCGCTCCTCATAAGTAACATCCTCATCTACCTGTATCTCACCAAATCCAGAACATGTGATGGGTCAGGCTCATACCTTCGAAGCATAGAAACGTGAAACACGTTGTGCACAGATGTGAATTGAGGAGGTAAACTCAGACGGTATGCTACCTCCCCAATCCTTTCAAGGATCTCAAACGGCCTAATAAAACGCGGTGATAGCTTCCCGCTACGGCCAAACCTCATCAAATCTTTGCGTGGCGAGACTTTTAGAAACACGTGGTCCCCCACTGCAAACTCCAAGGGTCTCCTCCTCTGATCTGCATTACTCTTCTGGCGACTCTGAGCTGTTACTAGACATTGGCAAATCACAGCTATCTTTTTTATCGTCTCCCGCACCAAGTTGGGTCCCAAGACTGTGGTATTTCCCACATCTTTCCAACACACCAGTGACCTACACGACCTACCATACAAAGCCTCATACGGTGCCATCCTAATACTGGACTGATAACTATTATTGTATGTAAACTCTATCAATAGTAGATGATCTTCGCAAGAATCTGAAAAATCAAGTACACAAGTTCTCAGCATACCCTCTAAAATTTGGATGGTACGCTCGGATTGACCGTCCGTTTGTGGATGAAAAGCAGTACTGAACGCTAAGCTCGTCCCCAAAGCCACCTGAAGACTCTGCCAAAATTGCGATGTAAAGCGCGGGTCTCAATCAGAAACAATAGATACAGGCACTCCGTGTAACCGAACTATCTCTCGGACATACAATCTACCCAGTCTGTCCACCGAATCCTTAACACGAATGGGAAGAAAGTGTGCAGACTTCGTTAGCCTATCCACCACAATCCAAACAGCGTTGTGTCCCTTCGACGATCTAGGAAGTCCTGATATAAAGTCCATCGTGATGTTGTCCCACTTCCATTCTAATATCGGCAACAGCTGTAACAACCCTGCTAGTCTCTGATGTTATGCTTTTACCTGCTGACAAGTAAGGCACCGAGAAACGAACTGAATCACATCCCTCTTCATTCCCTTTCGCCAGAACTGACGGCGCAGATTGTGATACATCTTAGTGCCTCTTGGGTGCACTGCAAGATGAGAATGATGGAATTCATATAGTACATTAGCACGGCACGACTCTGGTACAAATAATCTCCTTGACAACCTCAAACTCTGATTTGGGCACACAACCCATCCTGTAGTGTCCTTTCCACTGGCAATATGGTCCCGTAACATCTGAGCTTCCTGATTTGTCTGCTGAACCTCTAGCACACGTGCAACCAACGCAGGTCGTGATGCTACTGAAAATAAAGTCGCACCTCTCCTTGTCTCCCCGAGACACAGATCAAACTCACCAACTTCTCCAAGCATGTCCCATTCTCGTATAGCTACGGAAGCTAACAAATCATGAGATCTCCTACTAAGAGCGTCGGCCACAACATTAGCCTTCCCCGGATGGTACTACAAGTCAAAGTTATAGTCTTCCAACAGCTCCATCCATTGTCGTTGGCGTAGATTCAGGTCTTTCTGCGAAAATAAGTATTTCAAACTCTTGTGATCAGAGATGACCTCAAAGTGCTCACCATAAAAATAGTGCCGCCATGTCTTTAAGGAAAAGACCACGGTTGGCAACTCCAGATCATGTGTCGGATAGTTCCTCTCATGAGTCTTCAACTGCCGAGATTCGTAAGCCACAACCTTACCTTCCTGCATCAGAATACAACCCAGACCATCATGTGACGCATCACAATACACTGTATAACCCAAACCTCGTTCTGAAATAATCAACACTGGTGCACTGGTCAACCTCTTCTTCAACTCTTGGAATCCCAACTCGCAGGCCTCATTCCAAACAAACATAACTCCCTTCCGCGTAAGACGCGTCATCGGCGCGGCAAGTCTTGAAAAATCCTTTACGAACCGTCGGTAGTAGCTTGCCAAACCCAGAAAGTTGCAGATCTCAAATACATTTTTCGATCGTTCCCAATCTATTACTGCATCGGTCTTCGAAGAATCCACTGACACTCCATCTTTTGATACCACATGTCTAAGAAATCTTACCTCAGACATCTAAAACTCACACTTCTCGAACTTCGTATACAAGCGATACTCTCTCAGAATCTGTAGAACAATACGCAGGTGTTCCTCATGCATCTCTCTCGTGGGTGAATAAATACGAATATCATCCACGAACACAACCACAAAGCTATCTAAATACGAATGGAAGATACGGTTCATCAAACCTATAAACATTGCAGGAGCGTTTGTCAAACCAAACGGCATAACTAAAAACTCATAGTGACCATAACGAGTCTGAAAGGCGGTCTTCGCTATGTTCTCGTCCCTAATCCTCAACTGGTGGTACTCTTACCTCAAGTCAATCTTTAAGAAGCAACTCGACCCCTTCAACTAATCAAACAAGTTGTCAATCTTTGGCATAGAATACTTGTTCTTCACTGTTACCTAATTCAGCTTCCAATAGTCAATACACAACCTCAAGGACCCATCCTTCTTTTTAGCAAAAAAGAGCTAGAGCTCCCCACGGCGACGTACTCGGATGTATAAATTCCTTAACAAGTAACTCCTGAAGCCATACCTTGAGTTCTCACAACTCAGTTGGTGCAAAACTATACAATGGCATAGAAATGGGAGTAGCTCCAGGAACCAAATCAATAGAAAACTCTTTCTCACGACTTGGTGGCAACTCAAATAGGTCGTCTAGAAAGACATCTGGATAGTCACAAACCACAAGGGATAACTCCCCTTGAATCCCAATCATCTCATCCAACATGAAAGCAAAAAAGAGGAAACCCAGCTTCCCTCGATTCCGAGCAACACTGGGCATAGACACTAAACCCACATCCTAATCGCCCACGATGCAAAAGCAATCACCCTCCGACGTACAAATCGATACCCTCCGTCGATCGCAATCAATAAATGCATGATAAATGGTCAGCCAGTCCATCCCTAGGATGACATCAAACGTGGTCATGCTTAGAATGATAAAATCAAACTCTAAACAGCGACCGATGACCCCCAACTCACAGGATCTACAAACTCGACTCAACACCACATTCCTACTTACCGGTGTCTCTACGGTCAACGCACTACCCAACGAGTCTGTCTCTAACCCCAATGCAGATGCAAAAGTAGAGGAAATAAAAGAATGTGATGCTCTTGTGTTGATAAGAACACTGGCCCATGATCTATATACTAAGAAAGTACCTATGATCATGAATGGAGTAGCTGTAGCATTGAGCACGACAGGTGCTTTGGAAGAACTTGGATCAGCAAGGACATATGCTCTGCCCTGCGGTGCTCTAGCCTGTCCACTGTACCACTGGGCCGTCGACTATCTCACAGACTGTACTGAGGCACCCCCTTCTGCAAACCTAGACGTCTTAGCCCTAGGTTATTGAGAAGTCTGTCATTCCTGTGCGGGGGGAACAACTGGCGCTCTTTTCATACTCTATACACTCCCTCCTCGAGGACAGTACCTACGAATGTGCTTAGACTGATCGCACCCAAAACGTACTGGTGGCTCTCTCCCCTGAGACTGAATAGGCACTGAACTTTGAACCTGGCCCCTCAACGGGCACTCATGTGAGCGATGCCCTGGCTGTCTACATCGATAACAAATGAGCTATGTCTGCTCTGGCCTTTTCGTTGAGGCCACTAAAACTGTAGGTGTAGAAATCTGCGGCTGATACGATCCCACAAGATGAGAACTCGGACCAAAAGACCTTCGGCGCTTATTCCTGCGCCCTTGAAACTGTGTACCTCCCTCGCTCTGCTAGCTCCTACTCTCTCTAACCCTGCAGCTCTCTGCCATTGCATTCTTTACTCGGATAGCGGCTTCCATAATCTCAATGTAAACTTAAAAACCTAGCGCTGCAATTATATCTTTGATTGAAGGTCGAAGACCCTTTCGAACCTTTTTGTATGCAACTCCTCTGTTGACACCAGTGCAAACCACGATAAATTTGTGAACTTGGCCTCATACTGGACCACGGTAAGGTTCCCCTGAATAAGGGAGAGAAACTCCTCCCAGTATGTATCTCTTGAAGAACCTAGGAAGTACTTTTCTAAAAAGGCCCTAGTAAAAGCGGCCCACGTGCCATCAACTGTGGTTTTAGCAAACTTTCACCACTCCCTCGCATCCTCCCAAAGCTAAAACACTGCCAACTTAACACGCAATACATCCTCCCCAATCTCCAGGGTATCAAAGATTTTTGTGGTTACTTTCAACCACTCGGTAGCGACTTTGGGGTCTGGCTCCCCGAAAAAGGTTGGAGGGTCAAGACATCGAAACTCGCGCATTGCGACCATCACCCTCGGTTCGAGTACACCCTCCCTTCCCCTAGCAGCCTCAGCCAGCTGTCGAATGGAGTCTACCATCTCACGCAACAAGTCTACCCCGTCAACAGGTCTTTGGGGAGCATTAGCATCCTGAACATCTGGGAGTGGAACATCCCTTCGGCCTGAACCATGGCCACGGCCTCGACCACGACCTCATCCTCCCCGCGTGGACATAACTTTATACGAAAGCAACATAACAATATAAGCTTTCATAGAACATGTTCTTACTAACATAACATAAAAGACATAATAATGGTAACACATAGCCATTCAAGATTATGTAAACACATCTCACATACCGAGGAGAACCGACAAGACAGACGCGTCAATTTAGATAACCTACTTAGATTCCTTGCTAGAAAACACGCCGGCCAAATGCATTTCTAACTTGGCTTTCAAATTTGTTAATCCAAATGCCCGAAGGAAAGACTAATCAATGATAAGGTCCAACCTCCATACTCACGTATACACAAATTATCATGCTCAATAGGCTATCATGCTCATGTTATAAAAATGCATAAACATATGCAATCAAGCACACACGCAATCATCGTCACAAGGTGATGCACCCTCTTCCCATGACTCTTAGGTATTCGAACCCAAAGCTCTGATACCAAGTTGTCACGTCCCAAAATCTAGGGTCACGTGAAAAGTCCATCGAACCACCATTTATAAAAAAGATAGGTTTTTACTTATCGAACAATCAACCAAAAATACAGCTTTTAGAATTAAAAAGAGTACCCAAGGTTCACTCTCAGAATAACATACATACTTCTCCACACATGCATAATATATCATCTCAAGACTTACAAAACACGCCTTCAGAAACGAGCAACATGTGTAGGAATACTTGATTCCATAACAAAAGGAAAAAACTATACAAAGTCTTCTGCCACCACGGGCACCTCTAGATCAATTTTTCGTGATCATCAACACCTGAAAAAGGATATAACAAATCCCACAGCGTGAGCCAAAGCCCAATAGAACAGATTACAATGCAGTAAAGCAGGATATGCAATCACATAGTATATAGTTTAACTCAATCACATAAGCCTTAAAACAATTTTATTTCATAAAACCTTAAGTTTTTCATCAGACTTACACAAGTCTCAAAATGATTTTTTATCTTCAAAACCAAGCATTTCAAACAATGCAAATAACATTTCACAGTTAAAGAAAAGCAATAACCAAAATGTTATTTTTCACTCGGACCACACAACCGAGAAAAGATTCCTATGTACGACTTTGTCACATCAGGGACAGAGGTAACAACTGTAGACTACTGTCCATTATCTATCCCTGAATCATTTAAGACCTATTAAGTAATGACAAGTTTTATACGGAGTCACAACAACGTAAACCACTTAATTTTTGGGCCCAAAACTCGAGGGTACAAAGCACCCACCACTTCGTTTACGGGGATTATTCCGAAGGCTCGAAGCACCTACTCTGCGTACGTTTTTGGACTTTCACCGATGAGCAATTCATGCCTAATACACCCGCTATCCCGACACATCTATAGAATTATTTAAAAACCAACCTGTAGCTTGACTACGAAAACATTTCCACCATTATACATTAAACATGTATAAAGATCCAATGGCTAACTGCCATATCATCCATCAAACATGGAGATCCATCAAAAACATTTTCAAAAATATTTTCACCACTTTATCCAAACGTTTAAAATATTTGAGACCCAACCCTGAGGGTTAGCTCCAAACCTCCAAAACACGATTTTCAAGATTCTCTTAAAATCACCATTTTCAAAACTATCTTTTTGAAAGCCATGAACATCCACAAATCCATATCATGTAATAAACCAAGAAAAAGCGCAAAACATGCTTTTCCTCCGAACAAACAAGGTTTAAACATAAAACATGACATTTTAAGCATTTTTAACCGGTAAAAAAGCGTACAACTGCACATAGCACCCTTTAACGACAACGTAGTCTAGGATCCTACCTCGATAAGTCAGAACTCGATGCCTTAAAAATCAAACTTCATCAAAACGAGATTCTATCCGGATAGATGCAAAGCCTACATCGTGGATAGTAAGGATCCACTAATTGATTGTCAAAAACCATGCCCGGGCCACCCAAAAGTCTAGAGAGAAAGTGGAGAAAAAGAAAACTCACTCAAGAAGCTAGGTTTTGAAAATATCTAACATAAGGTTGATATTTATAGGCTCAGCCCCGTACAAGAACTCAGCCGACTGAAGCCACCAAGTCAGTCAACTAAAAAGCTACTGGAAAACCCAAAAAACTTCCATCGCCACGGTTCAGTCGACTAAACCTCCAACCCAGTCGACTGAACCCCAACCCAGAACATCCAGTCGACTAGATTCACCCACTCAGTCGATTGAATGGCTACTGCCAACACACGGCCAATACTCCAGGTTCAGGAAAACTTCAAAACCAACCGAGAACGATAAAGGACAACAACCTAACATAAAGTTAACGAAAAAAACATATATAACATGCTGTTCTACGATAAAGAAGTATAAACGTAGAAAATATTGAAAATTTTTTAACAAATTGGTCTATGCCTAGGAAAAATATAAATGAATTATAAGATAAAAAATTTGAGCTTAAACAAACTTATAAAATTAAAACTGTAGAACAAGTTTTACCAGTCACTAACCAAAATCAAACATTTCAATTATTAGATATCGAAATGATTAAAAAATATCAAAAACATTTTAATTTGTTACATTTAGGATTAGTGCAAGTTGGAATTAAACCTATAACACGATTAAACTTAAATAAATCTATAATATGTTCTTTAGTAGATTTAAGACATAATAGTTATTCTGATGCTTTATTAGGAATAATCAAAACTAGGCTTGTTCATGGTCCAGTATATTTTGAATGTTTTCCTAATTTTGAAGTTTCACCTCATGATCCAACAATATTAAAAACTTTAACATTACAAATACAAACTAAAAGATATAATATGGATGCCTTAGTATTAAATTTACTAATAACTTATCGTGTTTATTTAAAAGTTATGATAACATCTGCTCCAATGTTTAAAGGTATAACAAGTCATTATGGTTCTACAATAATGTTTCAATCTAATTTAAATCATTCTCAACTTATAACATCTAAAGTTATTAAATAGCATGAAGTTGAAGAAGCAGATCAACAAGATAACAATTAGCAAATGAATCAATTAATGCCTCCCCAAAATCATCAAACTTCAACAAATCCTGATTTTATTATAGAATTCCCAGATAGATCTGTTATGTTACAATTTCCTCCAAGATTATCTGAATCTATTTACGAATCTGAAAGATTAGAAACCCCTTTAATTCGAAGATCCCAATCAATGAGATCACAGCAATTTTATACACCTAATCCCTCAATAAACAAATCTTTAGAGAAATCTAATGCTTCTAGTTCTTTTAAAAGTTATACTTTATCTGATTTAAATATTGAAAATCAAATTCCTCAACCATTATATCGAAATAATTTTAATAATGACAAAGAAGATGAAGACTTTGATATTGATTTAACATCTTTAAATATTAATGTTTTAACTACTTCAACTCCCTTCATAATTGATATTGATAAAATTATGGAAGAATATATGGCTCCTTATAATTCTTATAATCGCCGATGTTTTATCCACAATAATAATATTGAACAAGAAAAAGATATTAAAAAATAATATATTAACTATTTAAAAGAAAATCAAATCGATATTAGATTTTTCCCTTGGTATTATCATATTTATTGTCCTGATAATAAAATAATTATTCTCACGAAATTATTAAATGCCTCTATTAACATGTTTGAAAAGAAATGAACCACCTTAGATGGCCAAGAAACCCATTCTATTCGTCCACCCAGTCGTACAATCCAATTAGGTACTGGTGTCAAACTTCGGCTTTATGCTGAATCTGATCAACATATCAATCATTAGTTAAACTATACCAATACTTTTCTACAAACTCTGGGAGAACAGGCTACTCGTATAGAAACCACACTTAAAGTTATAGAAAACTCTCCTCAAGTTACTAATCAATTACATACTAAACTAGATGCTATTTATAAAATTGTCAAAAATATAGATATAAAATGTGAAACACTTGATACAAACACCCAAACTCCTATAACATCAGTTTCTTCTATTATTACCCCTTTACCTAAACCTAAATATAAATTACAAAATATATCCGAAGAATTTATTATCTAATTACAAAAATCTTTATAACAATCACAAACTTTTACAGCCACAACCTCTCCTTTCAAAAGAAATATTGATAAAGAACCTGAAACACATTCAGAAGATAAAAAATTAGTGCATATGATAAAATAGGATGACCAAGAATTAAAACAATTATATGAACAATTTTTAGAAACTCCCAATCAAATTCAAGAAACATATATTACCCCAAAACCAACTATAAAAAATTTCTATCCAAGACCTACACCTATAGACTTACAATTTGAAGAAAAACCCTATTCATTAGCATTTAATGGCATTAATTTAATGGAATGAAATTTAGATGGCAAAATAGATTATCAAATTATTGAAATGGGTCAACACATGATGATGGCAGCAAATGCAGCCTTAGCCCAAAATACATCAAATAATGATGCTAATATAGGAGAAATGTTAATTGCCGGATTCTCAGGCCAACTCAAAGGTTGGTGGGATAATTATCTATCAGATGAACAAAAAACAAATATTTTATCATTGTTAAACGAAATGAACATGGATTAGTTATTGAAGAAAATGGTTTACCAGTCAGTGATGTAATTACAACTTTAATAACATCTATAATCCAACATTTTGTTAGTAATACCCAAATTGTTCTCGAAAGAGGAAAATAGTTATTAATCAATCTAAGATGCCCTACATTAACACATTTTCGATGGTATAAAGATGTCTTTCTATCAAAATTATATCAAAAACATGAAGCTAATCAAGATTTCTGGAAAGAACGCTTTTTAGTTGGACTTCCAACATTATTTGCTGAAAAAGTTAAAACAAGAATAAGAAATAAAAATCAAGGTTTAATTCCCTATAATAGATATACATATGGCGAACTAATTTCTGAAATATGTGCTGAAGGTTTAGTCCTTTGCAATGACATAAAATTTAAAAATCAATTAAAGAAAGAAAAAAGATTAGGTAAAACAGAATTAGGACAATTCTGCAATCAATTTAGATATAATACAATAAAATCTCCAATCGATGAACATAAAAGCAAAAAGAAAAAAAAATCATATAAGTATAATAAATATAAATCCAAATACAAATATAAACCTAGATATAAAAAATATAATAGACCATATAAATCATATTCATATAGAAATAATAAATATAAACAACAACCTCAATCAAAAAGAATTTTAATAAAAACCAAAGGTCAACAAATCAAGCAAGTACAAGTAAGAACAATAACACATGTTGTAAATGTGGAAAAATAGGTCACTTTGCAAATAAATGTTATACAAAACAAAAAATTAATGAACTTAATTGTTCTGAAGAATTAAAAAACCAATTATGCAATTTGTTATTAAATTCGAATCCTCCAAGTGATAATGAACATACCCAATCTGAATATGACTCAAATTCTGACAATTCTAATTATTCTTTAGAATTAGAAGAATTAAACCAAGATATAATCACATCCTCTAGTGATTCAGAAGAAGAATCTAAAGATAGTAAATGCTGCAATAAATGTCAACATCAACAAGATTTTTATCAAGCAATCCTTAATATGAACGGTTTATCAATTAATGTTCTTGCTAAATAAGAACAAGATATACTTGATATGTTAAATCAAATAGATGATCAAGAATTAAGATCTAAAATAATTTTACAATATTTAGATATAATGACAGATCATATTGAAAAAAATCCTGTCTTACAAAAATTTAATCAAAAGGTTGATTTTAAAAATGTTTTAAAACTACTAGAACAAAAACCTAAACAAATACTCACTGTATCTGATATATACCAAGAACTTAAACAATTAAAACAAGAAGTTAAAAATTTACAACAACGAATCCATCAATTAGAAATTGATAAAGATAATAGAGAACCAATGAATTTTACCAATGAGTCACAATCCAGAAACATAAAACTCAAAAATAAAAAAAATAATAAAAATAAAGGAATTATAATTGAAGAACCAACTAATTCTAATCTCCAATTAAATGATACTAACTTTCCAATGTTAAATCAAATAATATTCTAAAAATGGTATATAAAAATTCATTTAGTTATCCATGAAGAATATATCGTTGAAGCTCTAACCCTAGTTGGCTCTGGTGCTGATCTAAATTGTATTCGTGAAGGAATAATTCTCACTAAATATTTTGAAAAAACTAAACAAAATTTACATACAGCCGATGAAAGTGCTATGAATATTAATTATAAATTATCAAATGCCTATATTTGTAATCAAGGAATATGTTTACAAACAGACTTTGTATTAGTTAAAGATCTTGCTCAACATATGATATTAGGTACACC
>JAULJZ010059272.1:0-13614 GCA_032270985.1 Heliamphora pulchella
TTTCAAACTCTTGTCATACCCGTGAGAGTTATTTTTCTACCGTCATGCTGCCCGTTTTTCCTTAGAATTTTTAGGTCGAACCAGTCCAGTCAACGTAGCTCTGTTTCCCTGCCGAAGTGCTGTCCGTTTCCTCATTTTAAATGAGCTTTTCCTCTAGAATTTAGTTGATTTTCCTTCTTAACCGATTTTTAGGTTATCCTGTTATGTCGCTGGCACAGCCCAACAAGGGCATTGTGTCAGTCTTCGTGTTTATCTGCTCATGATTCACTATTTTGAGAATTTGAGATATTTGCTACCTATTGCCAGAATGTTTGCCCGGAAAGAGTCTGATACTAGTTACTCTGCTTTCGGGATTCAGGTGTTCTCTGTGAGTTTACCATTGAGCCAAAAACAGTACAGTCAGCACGTGTTTGGAAAAGATCAGTGATAGAAAGACTCTGAAGGGTACCCGAATAGTTAGTTGAGATGACTGAAAATGAGGTGAATCTAACAGCCCTAATGAGGGCAATCGCTAATATACAACGAGCCGTAGAACAGCAGACCCAGGCTCAAGTGCAGTGTCAGGCACAGATTCGAGCAATTTAGGCCTGTATCCCTGTTGTAAATGGACAACCAGAGGAAACAAATCAGGATGCCAAAGATTTTTGGGACGACAATCAAGGCCCTGATGGACCGCAAGTCGTTCCACCACCACCACAGAACCGATGTTAGTTGAGGAAGAAAATACCGCCCAGTCTAGAGAATCTGCGTTGATTGATAAGATTAATCGAATGGAGAAAGTTCTTAGAAAAGCCAAAGGGATTGAAGAATACATGTTAGATGTTGGAGGGCTATGTTTATTCCTCGATGCTAAACTACCAGAAAAGTTTAAAATGCCAGACATGGAGAAATTCGATGGAATCGGAGATCCCAGAATTTATCTCTGAATGTATGTTGATACCTTGTCACCGATGGGAATTGATGACCAGTTGAAGGCTCAACTCTTTCACTAATCTCTTTCTCGGGCAACCCAGAAATGGTTCCTTTCTCTGGACGTAGCAAAAACCAGAACTTAGGAGGATATAGTAATGGCTTTTATCAGCCAGTATAGTTACAATGTCCAATTGGATGTAACTACCCGAGAGCTTGAAAGGATTCGACAGGAGAATCGAAAGTCTTTTGTTGATTTTCTGACCCGATTGAGGGGTAAGGTTGCCAAGATGACAAACTGACCGTCTGAAAAAGAGCAAGTGAGGATAGTGGTGACGAACCTACAGTCCCCATTAAAGCGTTATCTAATCACGCAACCGCTCTCCACATTCGAACAGTTGTTTGATGCCGGGGTTCAGATAGAAGATGCAATCCAGTCTGGGAATATTGAAAAAGTTGAGCCGAGCCAAAAATCCAGGAGAACTTTCCCCATAAATAACCAAAATCAATCTGCCGCCACCAACCTCGTGTCTCGTTCAAACGAGGTAAACTTGCTGAACCCATTCTCTTTCGCCCAGCAATCCAACAATGCCCAACAATCAGATAACAGTCAACAGCAACAAAGGCCAATGAGGGTGTTCAGTCCCCTCAACATTTCATTATCCACCGCCCTAAATCGACTTGTCGAGAAAGGGCTCATCAAGCCATTGGACCCTATGTCTGTTCCTGTTCCCCTACCGCCAAGGTTTAATGCTTCTCAATACTACGCATTCCACCAAAGTCGTGGGCACCTAACCGATATATGTATGAGGCTCCGACATGTGTTCCAAAACTTCATTCATAACAATGTGATCGCACCACCATCTGCCACCCCAAAATCGAATGTCACTATTAACCCCCTACCGAATCATGCCAGGCAGGCTGGGGTAAATTACACATCTCTAGAGGAATCGAAAGACCCAAGTCAACACATCTGTTCATCACATCTACCATGCCCTCATGTTTCAATAACTGAGGATCAGACAACATGCTCATTCATGATGGTTAGATGCAGTCGAGACAAGATGAAAGATTGGAATGATAATACCCAGGAATGGTATCAATCGATAATCCAAATCTACCAATAGGAAGAAGAGCGCAATGAAGAAGATGATTGGCTCCTGGATTACCTAGCCCAACCATATGGGTTCGGTCACGTGCTCGACGGCATTACTCTTCCCCAACTTTTTGAGGAAGAAATATATGTGGATGAAATGCAGTCCTACTGGCTGGTAAGAATCGTGTTGAAATAAGATGGAGTAGAGTGGACTGATTTTTGGACTACTCGAGAACAACAAGTGAATTTTATTGAAGAGGACATCTGGGAGGAAATTGATAATATATGGGCTATTGAAGATGACGAGAAAAGAAGGGAATGGGCAGCCGTTAGTGACCTAAATAATATATGGGCATTTGAAAACCCTCTGCACGTAGATGAAGTGAAACAAACTGATAATGTGATGCCGAGATTATGGGTTCCCAAATACTTCATGGAACACCTAACTAGAAGTGGACGACATTTTAAGCCAGTTCAGCTAGAGAAAGGACAGCCAAGTGGAAAAGGAAAAGAGACAGAGCAAGAGGAGGAGGATGATGCTGTATTGGGATAGTTGAAGAAGACGCAGGCCAACATCTGTATCTGGGGCGTATTGATTGTAGACACCCCAATTTGGCCCCGCCTAATCTTAGGCGAATCTGATGATGAAAACAGGTGGAATAGTGCCTTGGTATGATCCTCGAAAAGTGATCCAAGCTCGATATTTGAACCTGAAACCTTCGAACCAATGAAATTTTGACGAACCATCGAAACTTGCTGCCCAAGTAAGGCGACTGCCATGTTCATTGTGGTGACCGCCAATAGAACATCTTGGAAACCCTAGCCAACCGTGGTGTCCGCCAACTCCCATTATGGCAACCGCCATAGAATTTTGTGGAACCTTTCAAAAACATGGTGACCACCAACTTGCATTGTGGCGACCGCCAACTCCAAATGGCCTAACGTGTCCCTAAAACGTGGCAGCATTTCATTGGCTTATAAACTCTATAAATACCGTATCTCTGGTATATTTTTGAGGACAGAAAATAAGTGTGAGGTTTGGAGAGGGAAATTCTGCCGAGTTACAGAGTAATTCCGAGCCCCGACGTCGAAACCCTGCCGAAACACCGAGTTTCGAACCTCCGACACCTACATTAAAGATCTGCTTGGATCACTACCGGAGGACCAACCTATTGGAGCACATTCCCAACTTGAGGATTTCCCGATAATCTAGGTATCCCGTTTAGATCCCCGCTATTTCTAAACTCCATTTTCTTTCTTTTAGAGTGATCGCGTTAATTTCTAATTTTAATTTGTACATTTCTTTTATTTCCCGTAGTTAATATTATTTATTACTTAATTTATTTCGTTGAATTTCGTCTTTTAAATTAATTGCTTAATTTGCACTTTCACACTTAGGCACATTGTCATTATACATTAAATGGTGCTAACATATTTTGAACAATTACAATTTAATAATATTGTCAATTGTTATAATGGTGCTCCTACATTCTTGTGAATGTAATAATTAATACTACATTTCATATTTAAGTGAAATAGTCATTTTTAATTTCTTTATCCTTCTAGCATTAGTTTGATTTTTCTTAGTAGCATTCATTTTTATTTTATTTTTTCTCTTGTAATATTTAATGTCCTTTTCTTTTCTTTCTAGGCTACATTTCATTAACATTTTTGTAATTTTCTTCCCTTTTGTTTTCTCTTCCTTTTATTTCTTTTTAAAATGTAAGTAGTTATATTTTCTCTTTCATTCATTTAATAACATTTTCTATTCTTTTCATTTTAATATGTTTTTCTCATGACCTCTTTCCTTATTTCCTCTTCTTTTTAAAATTCTCTTTGTTATGAGATTCTCATTTTATTTTCTTTTGTTAATAAGCTTTCTTTTAATTTGTATCCATCTTTCTACATTTAGTTTCTCCTTAATGTTAATTTTTATAATATGCATGTTTTGGTTATTTTCTTTAGGAAGCATGTTTAGAAAAGTTTATCATATTTTACCGATAATTCATATTTAGGTAATTTTAGTATTTTCAACCATATTTTTGTTTTTCTATAAAAACTATGATAGCTTAGTTTATTTTTGTGAATATTGCATGTGGGTATGTTCTGTGTATCCTTTAGAAAGAAGTATCATGCCGCTGGACTTTGGATTTTACCCCTTTATTTGCTCTAATTTGGAGTATTATGTATACATTTTATGTACTTTCTATACTTGATTTTTAATGTTCTCTCTTTTTCTCCATTTTCTTTATTTGTATGTATTTGAAAAATTATATTAAAAGAACCAATGATGATTAGTAGAGGCCAACCTTATGGTTGGGCGAACGGGGTGTTCAACACCTTCCCTGATTCGTACCTTAGCCCCCGAACCCCTTTTTCTATGGTTAACGATTTAAAGATCAGTAGCTAATTTTGTTTTTCTTAATATTTCTCAAAAACTAAATGGCGACTCTATTTTCAATAAAAGGAGTTTTCAAAATTTTGTTTTCATGGTGTTAAAAGATTTTTTTTTTCTAAATATTCTTTGAATTTTTTATTTTTGACTATTTTTCAAAATGTCCCATAAATCCCGCGTCATACATTGATGGCTTTGCATAAGCACAGCCAAGCTATTTTGAGGGTGTTGAACAAGGCCAGTGTCTCGATAGATGCAACCCCCAAGCAGCTTATTGGGCTTATTCTGCCAGCCACCGGACCAAAAGTCATTTTCTTTTTTGATAAGGATTTACTTGCTGAAGGAAAAAGTTACAACAAGCCACTACACATCACCGTTAAATGCCTAGAAAAGTGGGTCCCGATAACCCTCATCAATAATGGGTCTGCCTTGAACGTTTGCCCATTGAGAACGGCCATCTGCTTAGGGATGAGGCCAGTCCGGTTCACTTCTTGTAATCAAGGGGTGCGACCCTATGACAACACAAGAAGGGATGCACTAGGACTGGTGTCATTTACTATTTCAGTAGGAACTTTGGAGAGATCAGTTGAGTTTCACGTGCTAGACGTGCCGGCTTCCTTTAATCTGCTACTGGGCAGGCCGTGGCTACCCTTCACCAAAAACTAAAATTGACAAAGAACGGGACAGTTTTGACTATTCACGGAGAAGACAATATTCATCCCCCAAGAGGAGGAGTGGGCACAACTATGTTGGATGTTCAGCATAGTAAAGATGTTGTGTTGCTTAGTGGTTTCCGATTTGATGAAGAACAGGCTGTTCAGATGTTGATGAATGAAGAAGAAAGGTATGTCAACCCGTTGGCTGTAACAATGATGCAAAAAATGTCCTTCTTTCCAGGCATGGGATTAGGGCGTAAATAGCAAGGTATCCCGGAACCCATTCAGGTATTACCGACTTCGCACCATTTTGGTCTTGGATATAAACCAACAGAAGAAGATCTAGAAGGGCCTAGAAAGGGACGAAAGGGCAATTATTCTGGGACGCTCAATGGATACTTCGTCAAGGAAGGACAAGATTTCCCGTATTGCAGTTTTTTAGTACCATGGATCGACGAAGAAACTAATCAAAAGCTACCAGGGTTGTATATCTTTTTTGGCCACCAGCTGTCTGACGCGAAAGAGAAAGAAATAGTGGAAGGAGAGAAGGAAGAAATGAAGGTCCAGGAAGAAGATTGGGCTGACAAACTCGACGGTACTGACCTGGGAGTGCTGTTCAATGAGAAGATGGCTCAGCTGCGTATAACTGAATCGGACTACTTCTTGATGAGCTTCAGTGCACCGGCAGACGGCACCAAGCTCATCGTTGACGTGGCTACAAAAGAAGTGAAAAACTAGTCCCTCGAGTCTTGTAATGTGTAGGTCGTCTATCCCGAGTCCAAGTTTAAGTTGGAGTCTGTAGTCGAGGGCACATCTGTTGGTGCTCCTCTCTCTGCTTTTACCATCGAGTTTGTAATTCCCTCTGTTTTTAATTAAACGAATAAGATTTCCGGTTACTCTGCTTTGTTTGATTTATTTCATATGCTTTCCGATGATTTTGAATTCGACGGGGATATTCCCAAAGAAATAAAACTTTTAATAAATAGTGAAGAAGAAATACGTGCTCAACCAATAATTGAAGAAATTTTGTCAATAAATTTGAGTAATGAAATTAACTCACAAAATGTGCAAATTAGTTTTTCTTTTTCTTTAGTTGAACCAGAATAATTAATAACATTACTAAAAGAATTTAAAGATGTGTTTGTATGGTCTTACGAGGATATGTCTAGAATTGATCCTGACATTCTCCAACACCGTATCCCTTTATATCCCAATGCTAAACCGGTCAAACAAAAATTAAGACGGATCAGACCAGAATGGGCTTTGAAGATCAAAGAAGAAGTTTCCAAACAGATCAATGCCGAATTCCTGATTGTAACTGAGTATCTTAAATGGGTAGCCAACATCGTGCCAGATTTAATGATGGACGGCCGTATCCGAGTCTGCGTGAATTTTCAGGATCTCAACAATGCTAGCCCAAGGGACGATTTTTCGATTCCACACATTGATGCCTTAGTAGACAGTACAACAGGGCATGCCCTGTTGTCATTCATGGATGGCTTCTCCGAATACAACCAGATTTTGATGAATTCCGAGGACAGATAAAAGACGACCTTCACTACACCATGGGCAACCTATCAAAGGGCTGCCACTACTTTACAGTATGACATGATACATAAGGAAATCGAAGTGTACGCGGATAATATGATAGTCAAGTCCACGATCGGGATGGTCACATTGTAGCACTACAAAAATTCTTCAAAAGGATTCAGAAGTACTAGATGCGGTTTAACCCACAGAAATGTGCCTTTGGGGTTACTACCGAAAAGGTGCTTGGATTTATGATCATTCAGCAAGGCATTGAAGTCGATCCTTCAAAGATCAAGGTAATCTTGGAAATGCCTCCTTCGAAGACCGAGCGAGAAGTCAGGGGCTTTCAGGGAAAGATTCAGTTCATCAGCCATTTTATCGCAAAATTGACAACTACCTATGAGCCGCTCTTTGGTCTGCTGAAGAAAGGAGTCAAGTTTGAATAGGATAAAAAATACCAAGACGCCTTTGATATCGTGCGACAGTACTTGCAAAATTCACCTGTTCTAGCTCCTCCCGAATCTGATAGGCCACTAATCCTCTATTTGTCGGTGACTGATTCAGCTATGGGTTGTATGCTGGCGCAAGAAGGTGAAACTAGAATTGAAAAGGTCATCTATTATTTAAGCAAGAAGATGACAGGGTCAGAAATACGGTACACACCATTGATGAAGATGTGCTGGGCCTTGGTTTGGACTTCCCAAAAATTGAGGCACTACATGTTGTCATTCACAATGAATATCATCTCCTGGATGGACCCGTTGAAGTATTTGTTTGAAAGGCCAGCACTGACAGGAAGGTTGGCTTGATGGTTGCTGCTGTTATCAGAATTTGATCTTCAGCATATCACCCGAAAGTCAGTTAAGGGCAGAGCAGTGGCAGAATTCTTGGCCGATGAACCAGTAGAAGGAGGTGAAGACACAGAGTTCCAGTTTCCTGACGAACAGTTGATGAAAGTCGGGGATGACAAGTAGATTCTTTATTTTGATGGCGCGTCCAATCAATACGCCTATGGAATATGAGTCCTTCTTGTCACTCCTAACGAATCACATGTTCCATTGTCTCTGAAGTTCAATTTTGAAATCACCAACAATCAGGCTGAATATGTAGAATGTTTGGCAGGTGTTTGGCAGGATTAGAGGCAGCCTTGTAACTAGGGGCAAGAAAGCTGGAAGTCATTGAAAATTCAGCGTTTGTAGTTTCACAAGCGAGAGGAGAATGGAAAGTCAGGGACTTAACCTTGATTCTCTATCATCAAGAGCTAGAGAAACTAATGTTATGTTTCGAATCAGTAACCTTCACCTATGTGCCAAGACTGCAGAACAAGTTCGCCGACGCACTGGCTACCCTAGCATCCATGATTGACATACCACCCGGAGTCCGAATGAGGCCTTTGGTAATTGAACAGAAAAGAAAGCCGGCATATGAAATGGCGGTCGCAATTGAAGAAAGCACAGACAACTTTCCATGGTACTTTGACATTCAGAACTTCGTAGAGAAAGGAGAATATCCAAAGTTTGCCAGCAAAAAGGACAAAAGGGCGATACAAAGAGTATCGGCATAGTTCATCATTTACGGCGGTAGACTATACAAACGAGAACATTTTGAGATCAACAAGTTGTGTGTGAACATTGAAGAGGGCCAAGAGTTGATGAAAGAAATACACGCAGGAGTTTGTGGGCTACACATAAGCAAAAATATGTTAGCCAAGAAAATCCTACGACAAGGATACTTCTAGATGACAATGGAAACTGACTGTATACAGTTCGTGCAAAAGTATCATAAGTGTCAGATCCACGCAAACTTCACGCACGTTCCCTCGTCCCAGCTATACAACCTGACGTCACCATGGCCGTTCTCAGTATGGGGAATTGATGTGATTGGCAGAGTAACACCAAAGGCATTCAATGGACATGAGTTTATTTTAGTGACCATTGATTATTTCACTAAGTGGGTGGAAGAAGCCTCCTACTCGGTATTGAAGGCCCTCCATGTTACTAAGTTTATCAAGCAAAACATCATTTGCCGATACGGAGTTCCCCACAAAGTCATATCAGATAATGGCTCACATTTTCAAGGAGAGGTCCTGGATCTTTTCGAAGAATACCGGATAGTGGCTCACAAGTCCTCGCCATATCGGTCACAAACCAACGGAGAAGTTGAGGTAGCAAATAAGAACGTCAAGAAAATCCTGCAAAAGACAATTACCTCACACAAAGATTGGCCAGAACACCTACCATTTGCAATTTGGGGATACCGAACATCAATTAGAACTTCAATCGGAACTACGCCGTACTATTTAGTGTATGGGATGGAAGCCATGCTTCCCATTGGGGTAGAAATTCCTTTACTAAGAGTAGTGGCCGAAGTCGATATCGGAAGCAGAATGGCAAACGAACTGAAGGGAGGAGTTGCTTTTGTTTGATGAAAGAAGAATCCAAGCTCTATTTCATGTGCAAGGGTATCAAAGGAGGATAGCTTGAGCGTTCAATAAAAAGGTCATGGCCCGGGACCTTAGAGAAGGAGATTTGGTTCTTAAGGAAATCAGAGCTTCTATCTTTGACCCAAGAGGAAAGTTCAATCCAAACTGGTCCGGACCGTTTTTCATCAAAACCATCATGACTGGTGGTGCAGTTATTCTCCTGGGATTGGACGATAATGTGTTCTCCACTCCTGTTAACCTCGACTAACTCAAAAAGTACAATTCTTGAGGTAAAAATAAAGATAAAATAGAAGCTCGCTAAGTTGAAAATTAAAAAGCCAACTCAGGCAAAAATTAGAGCAGCCTGCAAGGCCGAATATTTGATAGGGCGACCTTAGCAAAAGTTAGAGCACTACAAAAGGAGAGTGTCAATACCTGAGTGAAAAGCGATCCTAAACTACGTTATGGCCTGATTCTATTTTTTTGGGATACATAAACAGTTTCTTTTAAGAAGTTTGACCATATTCTTTCTTTTTAAGCATCTTTGAATCTAAGTAAGACCAATGCAAACTAGCCTTTGAAATTTTGAAAATTTTGGATAAATTTGAACCATCTTAAACATAAAGTGGGAGTTTTTTCATTACTTTTATTGAAATACAAAGTTTTTGAAAAAAAAAAGAGGAATGACACGCAAGTCCTAAACTCTACAAAATAGGAATGAAAGCTATGAAATTTTTTGAAACAAAGCAGGAGGCCTCAAATCCTTCTCCTTTTCGCTGCCTGTTTCCCCTCTTCTTTATCCTTCTTCTCCCTGTCTAGCGTTAGCCATATCTTGTACTCAGTAGAAAGCTCGAACCATTGCAGCTCCTGCATCTCCATCAATGAGCGGTATTGACAGGCCTCCTGATACAATGCCAGAAACGGGGCCCATAGTACAGATGAAGATAAACGGCCTCAGATGTTGTGAGGAATGATCTAACTGCGACCGAACTACCGCATAATCCGATGGGGGTAATAGAAGGTAGTCTGACGAAGACCAACGAGCAAAACACCAGGGTGATCCTTGGTGGCCAAAGTCATGGCTGAGATTCGCCACCAGGGGTACTGCTAAGTAATATCTGGAACAGTCAGAGAAGAAAGTACTGCCGTCAGGTTACTTCGATGTCACATATCTGATAATAGGGGCAATAGAGGAAAGCTGCAACACTGTGTCTATCAGTAGGTGGCTTCTGCACAAGATTCACTTTCTCCATCATCCAGATCTGTAGTGAAAGTTAGATTAGTAAGGGAAAGGCCTGACAAAAAACTTTGATAAAAGAGTGTGGTCATGGACTCACCTGAAGAAGCAAATGATTGCCAGCAAAAGTAGTGGTTTCACCGCGATGAATAGCATCTAAGCCCAGCAGTGTCTCGGCTAAGACAGGTGGCATAAAATCCTTTTCCATCCACATTTGACTAGCAATGTCGACAAAGGCACAGCTAACTCGCCCGTTAGAAGGAATGAGAAGATACTGAGCAAGAAGACAGAAGCAAAGAGCATAACGATGTTGCAGCTGAAAGACAAGGTCGCTAAGGTCACCTGTAGGATGGAATCTGTCAATGATCCAGGAAATGTCAAGGCAGTCACCCGATGTCAAAAAAGAAGCCTCCATTTTAGACAGACCACAGAGTTGCATCACCCGTTGCCGAGTAGAAAAGGAGAGGGTGGGAACAACGACAAGACTCTGCAAAGCCAAGTCTAGGATAGCAGCAAACTCCTCCACAGTGGGGCATAACTCTTCAAGACCGAATCGAAAGACACGGGACTGAGGATTCCATAGCCGGGCAGCAGTTTCCAACAAAGGACCTTCAGTCTTCACAGTCATGAAAGGAAATAAGGAGTTGATACCGAATGGGGTAAAGTTCAAACGCTCAACATGGGAAAATGCCTCGGCCCATGCAGAAATGGAAAAAGCCATTTGAGTCAGGGTGACAGAAAATGGGGTCTCCAGTACTATATTTATAAGACAAAAAAGGGCGAAAAATCAAAATTTTGACAAAAGGCATTTTCAAAGTGGCGACCGGCATCTTGGAACTGGCGACCGCCAACTCTAAAAAGCATAGTACAGTGACATTAGCCCTTTGACCAGGCGATTGCCATGTTAAAAATTAGCAACCGCCATGTCAATTTTCATGCAAGTGGCGACTGCCATATTGTAATACGGCGACCACCATATTTGAACATGGCGGGTGTGGGTCAGTTTGCAGTTTGTGTGATCTATATTAGTTATGGCATTTGAATTATGCATCCAAGGCAGTCAGAACTGCAAATAAAGAAAAATCATACAACAAATGAACAGATGAAGTAATAAATGGCAATAAGGCCCAAAATGCATCTCGAATATGTCAGAGTAAAAATCGGGGCACCTAGACCCAATAAATTGTAAACTGGGGCACACAGGCCCAGGGAGCAGATAAGTGTATATAAATGTATTAAACTAGGGCACACATGCCCATCAAAATAAATGTATTAAAAAATAAGTAAAAACTGGGAGTAGGGAAGCTCTCTCTCTCTCTCATATGTGCCTCGAGCGGACTCGACGGGAAGGGCTGACCTCCTCCGAGCTGTCGTCCTCGAAGAGTATGTCGAAGTTATCACCGTCGTCACTGCCAGAGGAAGAGATAACTCTGGATCTGCTCCGAGCAGGTGAGACTGACCTTCTGGAATGAGCCCGAGAAGATGCCTGGGAATTACGGCCTCTAACCATGGCTGGGGATGGAACAGGGGGCCTAACTGGAGCTTGTGGCGGCACTATGCCGGTAGCCGGACCTGGAGGCTGTCAAGAGAGAAGCAAGACTCAAAGCGGAATAAAGATAGAAAAATGCAGAAAAAACGAAAAGAACACGCAAGCTACCCACAACAGCTACTGGTGTGAAAGCGATGTCGGTTACCCGCATCGAGGCATCCATTTACCGGATCATTACCCTCAAGCTGGTGACCATCAACATCGTACGGTCTAACCAAGCCTGATCAACCTACAAAAGAGAACGGTTCAAGAAAACTAAACAGATAAAAAGAACAGGTGACTGAAGGAAGGGTAGCAGACTACCCTGGCCGATGTCAGCCCTAAACTCTGGCACTGGCGAAACAGGGACTGGTAGAGAGAAAGGGAAGCCGTATGTAATGGTCTGAATATCCCAAGGGATCTCTACCCCCTCATCCCAGCAGCAGCAGCTCCAGTTCCCGCAGCAGCATCAGTGCCAGCATCAGCAGCCTCCGGCGTGTGTCTCGGCCTCCTACCACATGGGGCAACCGGGTCGGGTGCTAATGGACCAAGTAGATGGGCCCGGGCCTAAGCGGTGTAATCTCCCTTTGCCACTAGCAGCTCAGTAGCGGGAGTCCCCACCAGCTCGAGGAGAAGATCGACTCGGCTCAGATGCTCAGTCCAGCGCATATAGGCCAGAGGAACCACTGGGATCCGAAAGTGATCCAGGATGAGCGACTGGCGAACCACTCACTCTCCCAGATAGTACTTCCGTCCAAATGGATCCTCCCGTAGGATCCGCTTGGGAGTGATATCCCAACTGCGCATCAAATCTGTGCCAGCTTGATCCTCTACGCCCCTCCAGACGTCCCAGTGGACCTGCAACATTTCAAAGTATAGTGAAAGGAATAGTAAGCCATACAGTATGATCAACAGTATAATGCGGTGCAGTACAGTGCAGTGAGCAGTATAAGAAAGCAGTATACAGAATAGTAAGTAGTAAATAAATATACCTGGTCGGGAGTCAGCTAGTTCAGCGAGACCAGAAATTGATCAATGTCCTTCCCCACGGCCTTCTTCCCCTTCAGCCTTCGGGACCACCAGGTTACATGGGGAATGACTGTAGGGTCAGCTGAGGAGTTCGCCGGGACGTGAAGTCCGAGAAACTCATAGGTCTGTAGCTGAAAAAAAGAAGATGTTAGCAAGCAGATAATAACAGCTAACGCAAATAAATGGAGAACTGCAGAAACTAAATCATATCTCCCAAACCCGCCAGTATTCCCCAATGCTAAGCTCCTGAGGGAACCGGATCAAAGCTCGCATGAAGCTGTATAGAGTGGCGAGAGCTGCTCCTCCCCAATCGAATGAAGCAACCCGGTCAAGATGAGCCAAGGCACCGAGGTAGTGCAAATGTACGATATTCTCCTTGTTCGAAAACAAGGAGGTACCAAACATATACATGAGAAAACCCCGAGCGACCCACTCGAAGTGGCGGGGCCTGGTGCAGTCGGAGTGTCTGAATCTCTCGAAGAACCACGTATATCTGACGTGGTCTCTGTCCATCTGGGCGGGAACAGCTTCGAGGAAGAATATCAGCGCATCAGTAGAACCAGCAATCGTCGGGTCGAAAAGGGTAGGGGCCCCTCCAACCCAAATGCTGGTAATGAGAGCAAAGTCTAGAGGCGTCAAGGTAGCGTCAAAGGTGGTGAAATGAAAGGTGTTGGTGGTATCCCTGTTGGGAATGTATACTAAAAAGTTATGCTTTTATGTATTTTATTCTAGATTCCTGGCATATTAATAAGAAACATTTGAGATGGTTTTGCATTTATGGTTTCATATTTATATTTGTGATGTATGACTGC
>JAULJZ010059303.1:0-13612 GCA_032270985.1 Heliamphora pulchella
TTGTTACTTCCTCCACCATCATTCTAAACCTCTAAATCTTCTTTCCATCTCTTAATCCTCTCTTTCAACATCAAATGAAGCCTAAAACTCGAGGAGAAAAAGGGAAATCAATCGCACGAGAGGAAACCACCGATGAAAACGACAAATGGATCTCCACGGACCGGGCCGAAGCTCTTTACAAAACTCATCTCCAGTCGCTCGATCCTATCTTTGGTAAGATTCTAGATATATGCTTCATGGATACTTTCTTTCCTCACATCTTACATCTTATTGCTAGGCTTGGTTGGGGACCATACGTATTCTATCAACCCTAAGGTGTTTTTCCCAACTTACTCGCTTATTTTATGCAAATCTTGTCAAAGAAGATAAAATGCATCCCGATGATCATTACACTCACCTTGCTACCTATCTTTATGGAAAAACATACCGATTTACTGATCAAAACATTGTACGTACTTTTGGAATGGGTAGAGGAGATTTTATATGTCCACAAATTTCATCTTCATCATGGATCATGGCACAAGATTTCTCTCTCCAAACCCTTTTACCAATGATCATGACTGAACCTTCTCTCAATTTTGCCCTCACCCCATCTTACTCCCAACTCACATTTGAACCCAAGTTTAGAGGATCCCTGCATCTATTAACGTTCAAGTGATGTACAGAATAGATTAATCTCTGAAAACATTCTATCCACTATGAACTAAATCGTCCAAAGAAATCAGAGTGATAATTAATCTCAAACACTAAATTATAGAATTTTAGCCAATGAAATAATGCACAGAAAAGGTACTCAACCCTTAATACAGTATCGCACAATTTTTTTCTTTTTTTTTTCTTAAAAACGGCTAATAAACAAAAAAATAAAAAACACTCAACCACATAAAACAAAACAAAAAAACAAGACTAAAAACAAATTAGAGACTACGACTAGCTAAAAAGTAGCTTAGATCACTTTTTCTAACCCACATTTTTCTAACCTTGACTCCGTCTTCCACATTATAATATTTGGGAATGTGCTTAGGTAGATTATTTTCAGTCCATGTTTTAACAACAATTCTTTTAAACATAGAATAATTCAATATATTCCTAGAATCATGCATATGGTTAACAAATCTACCTTTTCTAGGAACATAAGAATATACAGAATAGTAACAAAACAAGTCATGTAACTGAAAATAATTTTGTCTAATGTGTCTATGAGTCCCTGACCCGTTTTATTTTTTCGGTATTTTTTGACGCATTGTTTTTTGTTTTAAAATTGCATGTTTATATGCGTTTTATGCATGTTCGGATTTAGAAGTGCATATGGGGTTGGATATCGGGCCGTTGGGCGTTGAGATGCAAATTTCAAAAAAAAAAGAAAATATTTTCGTGGTTTATAAATTTCTAACTTTAGATATTTTTAAAGATATTTTCCTCTTTCTAGCTTTTGGAACCCTTGAACCCCTTGCCTTCACTCTAACTTCTCGGGGGCCAGAGGCTTGATTTTTGACGATCTGATGGTTGATCCTTGCTATCGGTACTGAGGGCTACACATTCATCCAAACGAAATCTCGTTTCGACAAAATTCATTTTTGGCCAGTGTTTCGAGCTTCAAGTTTCTTTGACTCAATGAGAGAGGATCCTAGATTCTCATGTCTTAAAGAAGTGCTATGTGAAATACATGAAAAATACATGAAAAATCCAAGCTCTTGTTTCTTATGTATTTTTTACCGGTTAAAAAAATACATGAAAAATCGATTTATGTTTTGAAAACTCAAATTTTGGTTCAAAATTGTTTTCAGTTGTTTTTTGTTGGATGAAATGGGTTTTTGAGGTGTTTCTTTCGGTGTTTCTTGGTAGTTTTAGGCTTGGATATATTTTAGACTATCAAAAGAGAGTTTGATTGCTTCAATTTTGGGGTTGAGAGCTGTTTCCCGTAGCTAGGGTTCCATCCCGTCGTGGTCCAGTCGACTGAACTGGGTAATCCAGTCGACTGGGTCGACAGTGTAGTCTTCAGTCGACTAGATGGGGCAATTCAGTCGATTGGCCTCCCTCTAGTAGCTTTTCAGTCAACTGAATTATAGGGTTCAGTCGACTGAACGTCTGATAGGGTCGTTTTTGGTTTTGTTCCTAGTTTTGGTGGTCGTAGTAGGCCGTGGTGGTTTGTTTCTTTGGTTGTCATTCTTTGGGGATGATGTGGTTAGTTAGGTGTGAGGCGTTGATACATCGTTGTGTGCGTGGCGTATTTGGATCCGTGTTTCTTTTTAAAATGTGGGTTTCGAAAAAGATGATATTTTGTGAAAACGTTTGTGAAAACAAAGGTTTTGGAGGTTTGGAGATAGCCTTTGGGGTTGAGCTTCGTTCTGTTAGTCGCTGGTCGTCTGGGTTAGTGGATGAGGAGTTATGTGATAAGTTGTGTGGTTTGAGATGTCGTTATGTGAAACGTAGTGTTGTACGTGATTTTGTGCATATTAACTCTGGTTCTATTTATGCAAGTGTTGGGTGAGTTGTGTAGGTTGCTTGTGTTGTACATGTTAGTTCTAGCCAACAATGCTTTGGATGGGGCCGCGGTCTTTCGGTGAAAGCCCAAGAAGAAGATTGTTCATAGTGCTCTAGCTAGCAACGCACTAGATGAGGCTACGATCCTTCGATGAAAACCCGAGAAGATGCATTAGATGGGGCTGCGGTCCTTCAGTGGAAGTCCGAGAAGATCCACGTGTTGTGTATAAAACATCGTGTATTATCGAACTATTGTCGGGCTCGTGAGAGTCGATCAATATATCTATGTTGCATGTAGGGCTCGTGAGAGTCAATGATTGTGTGTGAAGCATACTATATATATCAAATCGTTTTCGAGGCTCGTGTGAGTCATGACATAAAATCGTTCTCAAACCATTTTCGAGACTCGTGTGAGTCGAAAAGTTTCTTATCCTTTGCATCGCATTTGATCATCAAAAACTGTTTTAAGGCTTGAAAGAGAGTCGAAAACTGCACATTATCTTCCTAGCGTGTTTAGCTTTTATCTCATGTTTGTCTGATTTCTACTGAGCTTTGGCTCACGATGTGAGATTTAAAATGTTTTTCAGGTGCATTCGATCACGCTGGTTGGTTGGGAGGAGCCGGAGGGGCGGAAGATCTGTAGTCCTCCTTTTTTGTTTCTTTTCGGACCATGGATTATTGTTACATGTTTTGGTTTGGGAACCGTGTACTACAAACATGTTGGCGATTATATTTATTGCATGTATGTCTTGTATCTTGAGAGTAAAACATTGGGTTGGGTGTTGCTTTTCAGATTGGTATGGTTGTTTGTGGGTGTCTCATGTGACCCAGAGTTTGGGGCGTGACTGTATCCCTTGACCCCACAATATTGACACACAAGAATGAATCTAAGGTGCTAACATACCTCATCATGTTGAATGGTGGGTCTACCAGGTTGATTCTTCCATTTTTCATTGGCTTTGCCTGAAACGTTTGTAGATAATCTTTTTAGTTTATGCCACGTTTTGTTTTCACAAACTTTGGTGTAGATTCAGGTTGAGTTGGCTGGCCAATTTTTTCTTTTTCTTTGGACAATTTGCTTGACGACGCACTAGCAAATCCAAGTTAACACATGTCAGTCACTGCCTTCTATGACCCAAGTATGTCATCTAAAGTCATAGTGCCTGCATTCAATTTCTTGAAAGTAGATTGAGCATTTAACAAATCTTTTTCAAATTTAATCAATTTTAATTCAAGATCAGTTTTGAACTCAACACAAGCATGCAACTCTTTTTCAAGAAATTCAATCCTGGTTTGTCTAGTTTAACTCAATTTAGATAAATCATTTCTTTCTTTTTCCCATTTTGTAAATTTTTCACACAAAATTTTCCTACCTAATTTTAATTTCACCACCAAGTCTTAAGCTTCAGTTAGCTTAAGTTTAACACTATCTCTTTCTTTTTTACACAGTTTCAATTTATTAATCAGATTACAGTTATGTTTAGTTAACAAATAGCTCTAATGATAAAACTTATCATAAGCTAGTTGCAGAGTTTCACTATTCTCAGTATTACCAACGTCTTATTTTTCATTATTGGAATCATTTATAAATTTTTTATTTTCAGACTCACTAGAATCCTCCTGAGTAGAAACAGTGAAGGCTACAATAGCACCATCCCCAATAGGATCATACTCGTAATCATCACCCATCTCAGATTCACTCTCATCATCTCAAGTGACTGTAAATCTATTTTGTTTCTTTCTAAAAAAATTCGGGCATTCTTTAGCCATATGTCCATATCCATTGCATTCATTGCATTGGATTTCAGAAATTTAGCCTTTTAACTCTTTTTAAATAAAATTAAACATATTTTTTACTTTATCATTACTGTGCTTCTTTTATGATTTTTTCTCGTAATTAGGTTTTTTAGTTTTTAAATCATCATCTGAGTCACTTACAGCACCTTAAGCTGAAGAGAATGTCAAATTCTTTGAAACCTTTTTGTTTTGAAAATTTAGCTCATAGGTTTGCAGATTTCCAACTAAATCTTTAACAGAAATAGAATCAATATATTTGCTCTCTTTTATTGGTGTGACTTTTTGTTGAAAACGTCTGGATAAAGATCTAAGAATTTTTCGAACAATTTTAGAAAGTAGAATTTTTTTCACCGAGATTAAAAGAGGCATTCACAATGTCATTCAATTTGACATAAAAATCGTCAAAACTTTCATCGTTTTTCATACGTAAAGTTTCAAAATTAGTTGTGAAACGTTAAAGTTTTGAGATTTTTATGGTATCAGTTCCATCGTGAGTGATTTGAAGAATATTCGATGCTTCTTTAGTTAAATCGCACATACTAATTTTACAATACTCATCTTGTGTGACTCCGCTAAAAATAACTTTAATGGCTTTGCTATTTTAGCATGCATCTTCAAAATTAGCTCAATTCCATCTAGTCACGAGTTTAGAGATGGTTTCTCCATCAATAACAATAGTGGGAGGCTTGTAACCCTCAACAACAGAAAGCTAAACTCGTTCGTCGATTGATTTTAGAAAAACTCTCATTTTTACTTTCCAAAATGGATAATTAAGACTATCAAGAAAGAGTGGTCTAACGGTCGAAGTGCATTCTCAAAGAAAAATCTATTTATTGCAAATCAGTCAGTGGATCACACTAAAAAATTTAAAAATAAATTTTTGTAACCCGCTCTGATACCAATTGAAAACCCCCGTTTGTAGACTAATTTGCAGTAATCGATTTAATCAAAGAAGCTAAACACCGCAAAAGGCAAAACTAACCAATCACACAAGCAATAACGGAAAGCAATCACGATCACACATGAGACAACGATTTTTACGTGAAAATTTCCAAATCGAGTAAAAATCACTAGACCACTCCAGGTCTAAAAAATCTAGCACTATAATATCATTAGTTACAAGAGAATCTTACAAACTGACGTTGAATTCTCAACCAAATGTTTGAAAGCCTACTCTTGCCGAACCAACATACACCAACTCTTGTGCTTGACCGCCGCTAGAACCCACTATCGGACTTCAACAGCTAATGGAATATTCCACCAGACTTCAAACACTTGAGAATCTTCTCAAGCGACTCTACGAACACGATTAGATCATTAAAAATTTGACTGACTTGATGATTGGCTTAAACGAACGGAAGCTAAAAGATCATCAGGTAATTAACTAGCTTGAAAGCTTGCAAAATTCACTTCAGAGGCTCTCTGTGGCGGCTATGTGACGCCCAAAATCTTGGGAGCATCTAGATCGACAATTAACTAATAGGGCTGCAAAAATTAAATAATGATAATACCCATACATGCCAAAAAACAAAATATTGTAAAGTTATATATTACAGACCCAAATAAAATCTTCTTGAAGTATAAATCAAATGAACAGATGGAAAGCTATAGAAACGGGTACTACGTGATTGAAGAAAACTAGGGTAAAAGTGTAAAATTCCTAATCACGGGAATCGAGGCTCTACATCCGCGTCAGCGTACTCGTCAATAGGAACTTCTAGCTACTCGGGACCTGGCATGGAATGCCAGAGAAACTCACACCAACATACAAATACTTTTCATGCAACTGGTCAACAACGATTTATACATGATAGGAGATATGTTAACGATGAAGAATTTTCATTTAAATTAGTAACTTCGATTAGGCCCTAAGTTATTCTAGATTTTTCCAAATCGAGGAAAACTATCTTAACCCCTAATCCCAACCACGTTAACCAAGTTTACGATCAATAAAGAGTGTTCTTTCAGTCGTGGAATGACTACGTAGCGGATTAAGTGTCCATCTGGATCATCACTGATGGTAAGGTGTCAATGACGATCTGGCCCTCAAATCTTAGGTCAAAGTCCAACACGGGATCGCGAAATCTAACTCTTATTATTACGCATCCGAACCGCTTTCCTCAAAATTTCATAAACAAATGGTGCATATAGCATTTGGGGCAAAATTCTCCCAAAAGAAATCCAGGCATATAGCCGATATCACAAAAATCCGAATATATAATTTCCATTGATCAAGGTACAACTCTAAGGTTCAATTTCATTCCATTTTTAAAATAGTACGGTTAACCCTGTAAAATTCATCCCGATAATGATATGGCATGATACATTATGCTAAAATTTACAACTCTCAAATTTATCTATGCATGGCATGAACTATATGGCATGTAAGTAATATGCACAATTTTTATAAACAAAAATTATGCATAAATTTCATATAAGTCACTTAACACAATGGCCATGATATATCACATGTATGTATAAAAAATTAAGCCAAACTTGCATGTAAGTAACCAACCATCATAAGCATCTAAAGTACTTTAAATAACATCACCATTCAACTTAATCAACTCAAACATGGCATGAAGCTAGGAAACATGGCATGAAGCTAGGAGTTCACAAGAACAACATTTAAACACTGCACATTAAAGCACTGTCAGGGTTTTCACGATTTTGCTATTGTTTTTAGTATTTTTAAAATACTTAAGCTTGGAATTAAATTCTGGCAATTGGTAAATAGTATATTTGAGATGTTTTAAACACTTTTTATTTAGAACATTTGTCTGGATTTGGCCTCTAAGGTCTCAGTGTTTGCAAAACACAAAGATGTGACTGTGTAGAGGATAAATACTACTACAGTGGCGAGATTTTTAGTAGCTTTAAAAATTAGAAAGGAAGGCTTAAGCTCATTGGTTGATTGTTAAAATTTTTACCGAGGTAGATATATGAGTTTTGAAGTTTTGAGAGTTGACTGTGCGTCCAAATCATTTTTCTTTAATTTTATATTAATTTTTTTACCAAATAGTGTCTAGATTTGACATACTTTGGAAGAATCGATGCCATTTTCTCTATACACATGATATGTTGGTGATTCTAGTGGGGTTAAAAATATAAGACATTTATCTATCCAACCATATAAAAATCACACCAAGATCTCATTCCTATAGAAAATGGCATAGGTTCAAAGTTATCCTTTCAAACAGCCTATTTATCCTGTTTTAAAAATCTATTTTTAAGAAAATAGAAATGGGTGATCTGGGTCTGAAAAAAATTCACGCATGTTAATAATACAACCATCAAACTATAGTAAACATTTCAGAATAAAAAAACAAGTTTAGACCTATACGAAAAATCAAAGAAAATCAGGTTTTTGAAAAAAAAAATAATTCTGGACATATTTAAAACATGAAAAACACATGAGTTTCTTGGCTCCTAGACCCATGGCCTTTACATGTATGGCTATATCTCTCATATATATAACTTATATATGAGTTATATACTATTTTCATGGATTAAAAATAAATGAAGATGGAGGATGGTTGAAGAGAGAGAATAAGAACAAGCAATGGATTCAAGACCACATCTCATAAGTTTGAGTATAGATCTTAAATCTAGAGATGTTTAGGAGTGAAAAAGACCTTAGTAGATGAAAAATGGATGTATAAAGATATTATTTCTACCTTAGTTATACTTGAAGGATGATGAATATAGACGCACTTGAAGAAAAACTCAAGAGCCTCCAAGAACACTAGGCTTGATCTTCACTTTCTCTCTCTATCACTCTCACACAACACTTAAAGAATATTTTGCAACAAAAATATAGTGAGAGAGTGCTAGAGCTGAAAATGAGAAATTGTTTGTGATCTTTTAAAATAAATTTTGTAGTATAAAGAGGCTAATGATAGTGTGTAAGGGCTAAGTGGGATTATAACCACTAAAACACAATGCATATATAACACACACAATAAAATAATGGATTGAGTGTGGGAGTGGTTGTGTTTTGGCTGCACAATTCAAATTTTGTTGTATTATATTGCTACATTGAATATTTGGTGATATATATATATATATACTATATTATTCAAGAATTAAATTTAAAAATTAACTTAATGTATATTCTTAATCATGAATATTAAATATTTGAATTAATATAATAATTTTAGGTGTTGTACTTAATTTTTACATCTTAGTTTAATTTTAGCATTATTTAGTCGTGGTAGTTGGGCCAAATTTTAGTTTTTAATATAATTTTGTAATTTGGTGTATATTTTTAATAACTTTTATATTAGTTTTAATTTAATTTAATAAATTTAAATTTTAAAACTCAATTTCATATTTTAATATTATTTTAATCATTATTTAATTAATTATATGGTGTATTAAGTTACCTTATATTAACATACAAGTTTGCTTAAAGTTATTTTTATTATTATATTAGTTTGGTTACTTTTGATTAAAATATTAAATTTGTTGTAGAAATTTATGTATATACATATACATATATATATATATATATACAAAGCTACTTTTGGTTTCTTTAATTATTATATGTAGTAAAGTAACTATTACTTTTTGCTTTTTGAATTATTTTATTTGATTATAGAGAGAAATGTATACTAGTATATATGTATAATAATGTGATTTTTTATTTTTGATTATTTTAAATTGGAATTAGGGGTTGTAGAGATTTGACCATTTTTTTGATTATTCTATTAGGATTGTGTGTTGTAGAGACTTTTGTTTAATTGTTATATTATTGTAGAGATGGGTAGATATACACCTTTATATATATGTATAAGTTACCTTTTTACTTTTGATTATTTTATATAAAAAAGTTGTCTTACTTTTGATTATTTAATTGGGATTGTGTGTTGTAGAGATTTCCTTATATATATATAAAGTTTGTGTTGGAGATTGTGTGAGTGGGTGTGCTTGATATTATTTTATTAATTTTTTTAATACTTTATACTATCATTATTATTTTTAATTTTATAATTGCCATCGTTTTCATTATTTATTTTGTTTTATTTATTTATTATTGTTGTTGTTATTATTATTATTTATTTTATTTTTTTGACGTTAATTGATAACATCTTGCGATTGGGTGATCATTGGCGATCCTAGTTGGCTATACTACCGTTGTTAATATTATTCCTAAAAAGCAGATCTTTACAGGTTAAGTCTTTATAAAATAATAATGAGTCCATCCACTAAAAAAAAAGCCTAGTTGCTTATTTATAATAAACTGCCAAACCCTAACTACAGCACTTAAAATTCTGATCAACGCACACATGACCACTCGATCGATATTTTAACCGATCGATCGGTCACGCCACTCTCGCAGTAGTTTGTTGTAGACATGAGATACCGAGAGCAGTTGAAGACTGCTCGATGTACCGCTCGATCGATCTATCGGGCAGTCTAACACTGCTTGCAGCTTTTCGACGTTTTCTTTTCATTTTTCGCTGCTCTGTAATATCAAACCACAAATCTAAAAGAACAAGTATCAAATATCACATAATAAAATATAAATAATTTAACTGACAATTTGTCACAGATTTGCCAAATAAAAAAACGAATTTATACCAAGGTCAAAATTCCTAACAGTATTTAATCTAAAATTTTGAAAGGTAATACATCAATCAATCATTTTCTTATGCATGTTTAATATATTTCTCATATGTGCAAATTTGCAGGTAATGCAAATTTTAAATAGCAAGTTTCCTTAATTTCAGGCAACTAACCAATGGCGAACAAGACAATACAAGGTGGGAAGTGAGCTATGTAGGACTTGCTTTGTATGGATGTGAGTTTTTCGATTGTAATGTGCATATGATCGATCCTCAATCAGTTGATAGGTTTGAGCATTTTATATGACCCATATCAAACAGTGAGGGTTAATTTAGCTTTCTTTCTTGAGTTTTAGACGGTAGCATTATATATGTACATGATATCTTTTGATGAACTATGAATATGGTTTTATGCAGTTGAACCATAGGAAGTTATCAAAAAAATTTAAATGTTAACTAGTTACTAGGATGTGAGAAGTTGTTAGATGCTAAAATTTGAGAGAATTTGAGTAGTTGTTAGATGCAGGAATTTGGTTGATTACAAAATATTAGTTTGCCATATTTTTCAAGACAGTTAATGAAAACTAGAACTATTTGAATATTAAAAAGATAATATCTAAGGGGTAATTATAAGAAAATTAATAAATTAATAAGCACAGTTTCAAAATCAAGGGACCACAATGGTGCTCTTCGTTCAATATCTAATAATTTCATTGTAGCAACGCTACAACATTGTACGTGAACTTGACTGTTAATTTGTTAATATATACTTGTTTTTTGCATGTGATGATTTCCTTCATGACATTATTAGTTCTAAACTGTTGTTTACTTTTAGCAGCCTCCATCCATTGGGTTAATGGTGAAACAATGCTAAAATTGTTTTATTTGTTGTACAGATTTTGCTTTTGTTGAATTGCACTGTTGTGCATAGATAGGAAGAATGGTCCAGTGATATTATTTGATGCATGTTCTACCCAACATTGGTTATTACTGCAACAGTATGCTACTAAATTGGGCTTGTTTGGACAAACTTGTTTATTGGCTTATTGGCTTATTTTAGTTATAAACTTACTTGTTTGGCTTATTGGCTTATTTTTGCTTATTTTCATTTTTTCTGAATTTTTTTTATATTTTGATCAAATTTTTTTATTTTTTCGACTCGTCTCAATGAGTGGAGTCTAAAAAAATATAATAGTTTGATTAAATGATGAAAAAAATTCACTAAAAACGTGAAGCCAACTTAGTCAAATAAACAAATAAGCCAATTTACCCAATATAGGAAATGTAAGTTTATTCTCTTCTTTTTGTAGATATTTTTGCAGGTGGGTAGCATATATATATATATATACACACACGGTTTAGAGAACATTTCACAAATGCAACCAACCCCTCCCTTCCAATTTGACAATTCCCAAATTTGGTCGAATTGAACCACACTACTCCTTTAGAATGCATCGATATAGCGTGTAATTATAGAAATTTAATATTTTTAATTTTTAATTTGAAAAAAAAGTTTAAATTTTTGCATTGTTTCTTTATATAGGGTGAGATTGTACATTATAGAAATCTAGGGTTTATAATGAAAAAATTTGTGATTGTGAAAATTTTTTATTGTAGAAATCTGTAATTGTAGAATATTTTGTATTTCTTGATGAAAGAAATTTGTTTCTCGTATGAAAAATATTAATTTCTTCATTAATAATCACTAGTTATTGATTAACTGCTTGAGAATTGTATAAGAATATTTATGTGAAAAAATTTGACAAATTACTATATAAATCTAGAGTTTTTATATTTCTGTAGAAATCTAGGGCTTCTATATTCCTGTATAAACAAATGATGAATTCTTAATTACCCCATCAACAAAAATTACTAGACTCGTCACGGTGGGTAACAAAACATTTTTCTAATGGCATGACTCTTAAGTGAGAGCATCGGAATACCATTACATTTTTTGTTTTGAAAGACGAGTAAAAATATATAGTTTAGTACTTCGGTTATATAGTTTAATATTTATGATGTCTATGTGATATTATAAAGTTGCAAAGTCGACCCCAATTGATTGGGACAATGGTTTGATTTGGTTTGGTTTGATTTTTATTTTATAATTTTTGAAGTTTTGACATAGAATTTAAATATTTTGTAATTGAATTAATTTAGTATAGTGCAATTTCGATTCTTCATATTGGCTATACTTTTTTATTTGTGTTTTTTATTTTTTTGTACACTAGTGTTCTATTAGGCAGAAGATGCATTTTTGGCGAAGTTATAAATGTATCTAAAAAATATGCATATTAATAATCATGATTTTAATAAAATTCGAGACCCAAATAAAATCAAAACTGTCACGGTTTTTTATTTATTTTTAAAAGCGAGATCTATAATAATTTATAATCGCAGTTTTACAAAATAATTAAGCTTTTTATTCAACAACCATCACAGTTTTTCAGCCAAACGGAGATCTTATAGTTTTAATAATTTTGCTTATTTATTTTTTTATCACAATTTTATTGACCTTTTAACTCAGTTTTAAATCGTGATTAAAAAATTTTTGGAAAAATTACACTTACCTCCCATGAGGTTTAAACTTATTATAGGGATCTTCCCTGTAGTCTCTGAAATTACACTAACTTTTCCTGATATTTAATTTTAAAATCAATTGCACCCAAACTGTTAAAATTTTCGTTAAAATTTAACAGAAACCGCTCCACCCACCCCAAAATCACCCTTCAAACCACATTACCCCCCTCCCCCTTCCCCTCCCCCTCCCCCAAATCACCCTTTCAACCCCAAAACCATCTTTCCGTTGAAATTTCGAGTGGAAAAAAGTGATTTTGGAGGGAAAATTATGGTTTGAATGATGGTTTTAGGGTGTGATGGGCGATTTTCGTTAAATTTTAACAAAAATTTTAACAATTGGGATGCAATTGATGTTAAAATTAAATCTCAACGAATGTTAGTGTAATTTTAGAGATCACATGGAAGTTTCCTATAATAAACTTAAATATCAGATGAGGTAAGTGTAATTATCCTAAAAAAATTGAGTTTTAATCACAACTCTAGAGATCACGATTTTAAAACTGAGATTAGAAGTTAAAGATCACGATTTTTTAACTGTATTCTTTTTTACTTTTTATAGCAGTAATCTAGGCTAATCTGGTACACCTGTCAAAGAAAGTTCCTATTACAATGTGTTTATTAAAACTTCTCATTCTGGAAAGCCCTTACTTCTATTACAATTTGCTTGAAGTTTGTTGAGAACTTTTTATTTGAGATATTAGGGACGCATAGAAAACCAAAAAATCAATAATTCTGTCCGATTCGTACGGTCCGGCCCAATTTTTATTTGCCACAATTCGATTTTGGATTAAAAATTTTAAAATTCATTTTAAATGGTCCGGTTCTCAATTATGAATTAATCTCACAGTTCCGAACCGGACCATACCGGTTCTACTTAATATTAAAAAAATAATATATATATATATATATATATATATATATATAATTCTTAACCCTAGGTCCCTTTCACGCCTTCACTCTACAGGCTCACTCAATCCCTCCCTTTCAGTTCACTCCTCAGTTCTCTGTCACTCAGTTCACGCCGTTGGTCTTGCCGCTGCCGACCATGGCTTCACACCCTTCGCCTGTGACCACGCCTCACTCAGACAGTCTCTCTCTCTCTTTCTCTCTCTCTCTCTCTTTGTGTGTGTGTGTGTGTTGGAAGATTCAAGAAACCCTAGAAATAGCATCGTTCTCGTGCACTT
>JAULJZ010059314.1:0-35719 GCA_032270985.1 Heliamphora pulchella
GTATTATTTATATGGCAAATATTAATTATTAACGAAATTCACGTCCTGAAAGATCGGGATTGACGATACCCCCTTAAGAAAACTTATAAGTTTTAACCGGGCCAAACCCTGCAGGTGAATTTGATTATCCAGCGGTCAAATAAGTTAAGTAGAAGGGTTTAAGGAATATCAAGATGTCCATTAAATTAAATTATCAGTAATTAAATTTAATTAGTGGGTATCAGGAATCTTAACGTGCGGAGAAATAGTAAGCATTTAATCATAGGAGCTCAATGCTATTTGGTTTTGAGATTATGGGTCAGAGTGCAATTATAGTTCTTTAGTGGTATAAACTGTAATTTAGCATTTTATAAAAATTACAAAAATCGCTGCTAGTTTTTATAATTGCAGATACCGCTATGAGGTTTACTTAATTATAGAAACCGCTGATATGTGTCTGTGTTCCACTGGAAGTCTTACTCATAATTACTCCTTAAGTCCCTGTTGTAACCCTATATATATGCGGGTAGGCTGAACTAGTTTCACAACTTGTCTTCTAAGATTAAAGCTATTTTGATTCTACTGGTACGAGTTTTCGGAGAATTATAGCCCACACTATATCTAGGAATCGCATAAGGGAATACAGTAGAAGATCTGACAAGAGTTTCAACTCGAATTCAAATCGTAGTTGAAGATTTGACCGATAAGAAGGTATTCTTCTAAATTAACTTCGGATGCACGAGTTTTATTTTGATCGTTCGTCATCAAAAGTTTTATCTGAAACCCGTTTTGGCGATTGCCTGTCTAGTTAATTTTTTCCGTTAATCGTTTACAAAAACAAAGATCTTGACGGTCTTGCCTCAAATATTGAAGAGTCAGAAAAGCCTATCAACGAGGACGTAGAGCCATGGCTCCTATAAGAAAAGGACCTCACATTTTTGACCTAGCCTTCTTTGACCTTGTAGTATCGGTTTTGCAACAACCTGTTATTCCTTTTCTTTGTTTTGGCGTAATTTAGGAAACTTTTTAATTTGGTCTGTAATATTTAACTCTACTTATTCTACTTTTCAGCGTGTATGGGTATTATCATTATAATTTTTCGTAGCCTTATTAGTTAATTGTTACTCTAGATGTTCTCGAAATTTGGTGCGTCACAATATATAAAAGGAATATTGCCATGCATGAGTGGATCATGGGTCAAAGAGTCATAAAAGTGCTTGTTCTTGAATCTGTCCTAGACGATTTTTAGTAAAAGCCAAACTTTAAGTATTTTATTTTTGGATCTAGATTCGAGCCCTTACACTGAAATTTTTTCTATAACTTAATGTTGATGTTCTTTGTATGCACAAATTTTAATAGAGTTTATTTTCACATTTTACATGTTTTTAAAATTTGTGCCCCAAAATGGCTAAAAATGATGTTTGGAAGGACAACTTTGAAATAACGTCATTTTCTGTAGAAAACTTATTTTTGCATGAAACTAGTGGAAAAATTTAGATTATTCTCTTATCTTTTTACCCTACTAGAATCATTTGAAACGTTTGAGTACAGAGGGAGTTGTGCAATTTCTCCCAAAAGTTGTAGAATCTTGACACTATTTAGTAAAAAATTGTGTAAAAATAAAATAAAACTCATTTTTGAGCAAGATCAAGTTCTAGAGCTTTTTAACTTCAATCTCTACCACTACAAAAATTTTAAAAGAACTTTAGTTTGTAGATGTAGCGGTTTTAATTTTTAAAATTGACGCAGAACCTACCCTTGTGCTGGAGCAACCCAAAAACCTGTCACCCAATTTTGTTTCACATAAATTGAGGCCTTAGAGGAAAAATTCAGAAAACGTTTCTTCATGAAAGTTGTTTAGAATATCCCAAGTAGATTTACTACCAATCTGGAGTAATTTTTATTAAGTTTTAATATTTTAAAAATCCTAAAAACAGTAACTTACATTGAAATTCTAAACCGCTTGCTGGGTGTTTAAGTGCTCATATTGACCCTAAGTGTACTCTATGTTCATGCCATGCTATATTGCTAAGTTGTATAGTATGATGTCTAATATACTTATGTGTTTATTAATGATAAATCTTAAATAAGTATGAGCTTAATTCATTACATTTTGCACAAGTAATGATTTTTGGATGCCTAAATGTGCTAGCATGAATTTAATCTTTGCCTAAATGCTACATGCTAACATTTGTGTGTCAAGCATAAAGTTGTTGTTTTATAAATTGAAAGCGCATACATTTAGTATGATTTCATGTATCTCATTATCATTGGGGTTGGGAATTATGGGGATCACTAAATTTTAAATTCAAGGATGAAATGAACCTAGGGGTTGTTGCACTTTCAGACTTGTTCTGTGAAATATGATTTCTATGATTTAGGGGAGTACCCGGGTGCTAAATGCACAACATTGTTTCGGAAAATTGTCCTGGCTATATGCCATGGTTTATGCCTATTGGTGAAGGATGAGATTGGATGGTTAATTCGGAGTTAGAATTTTTGTAATCATACGATAGACCTTCACCTAAGAGTCGATGGCCCTATGTGCTAATTTATCCACGCCCTTACCCCCGGCTGACCCTGTTGAACAATTAATTCGACTATGAAGTCATCAGCGTGGCTGAAGGAGGGTTTAATATCGATCGGTAACCTTGGTTTGTGGAGTTTATCGGGATTAGGATGATTTTCATCAGTTGGGTGAACCTAGAATAACCTAAGGATTAAATGAACTTAGTAATTAAACGAGAAGCACCATCCTTATCATATCACCTTTCATGAATAACATTGTTGATATGTGATTTGTTACATGAAAAATATTTGTATGTTTGTGTTGGTTTATCTGGACGTTAGCTCATGGCGTTTCATGTTAGGTCTTGAGGAACCCGAAGAGCTTATCGGCGAGTATGTTAACGAGAATGTGGAGCCACGACTTTCGTGAGCAGGAGCATCACATTTTTAGACCCAGCCTTCCGTGACCCTATTGTACCAGAATTGAAGTAGTCCATTTGCTTTTTTGGTTTATGGTGTAATTTGGAAAAAATTTTTATTTGGGTCTATAATATTTAACTCTACATTACTTTATTTATCAGCTTGAATAGATATTATCAATTATTATTTCCACAATCTTATTAGTTAATTGTCGCTTTAGATATTTCTAAAATTTGAGGTGTCACATTACTCTTATTCTCCAATAAGTCCATGCATGCTTGGTGGACTACATGTTGACCAAACTGTCCCTCCTATTTCATTTATAACTTCAAATTTAAAATGTCATAATTTTAATTCTACAAGCCTGTTTTACGCAAACTCAACTCTTTTAGAATTCTTTTGTTAATATCTATTAAACAAAATTTATGATGGATATTAAGTTCTTAAAAAAATAGATAGATAAATTTCACTTTTGGTGGGATTTCTCTCTCATTTCACTCTCAATCAGTGAAATTTCACCGTCAATAAAATTACACCTATTTTCTAAATAATTAATCTCCAAAATAATATATTTTCAAAATTAGTGCAATAAATACATAAATCCCAAATATATATATATATATATATAAAATTCAAAAATAGAATATTGCAAAACGAATAGATTGTGGCATGGATGTAAACACGGAGATAATATTAGTGTCAACGTGAATATTTAGCAGTGAAATTTAATTGAGAATTTCAATGATATTATAATATTAATATGTAGGAGAATCTCACTGTAGTGTTAATCTGCATATAAATTTTATTCTGAAATTTAAATTAGAGACTGAATTAGTAGGGATGAGAGTTAAAATGTCTTGAAAAGAGAGAGATAATGATGGACCTAGAGCATTAAAAACTTTTATCACCAATTCTTACTAGTTTTTTATTTTAATTAATTTTTTTGTACAATAACAACAATATTAGTTACGCAACTAATTCTACACAATATTTATAATAAAATATAGTTATAAAAATTAAAAATAATATATAAAAGTATAAATAATATTTTTATTTTCAGCGGGGACACATGCCTCCAGTGGACCTTAGCTCCCTCCACTCAGGATTAAAATTATTTAAAAAAATGTAAATAGAGGAATGCCATATTCTATATTTAATAGTTGAAGAAGCTGAAAGGATTTTGTGAAGTTACCTTACAAAAGGGATATTAACTAAAATAAATCCATCAGCACTTCATTGATTAGGTAATTAATTTTTATTATTTATTATCCTTTGAAATAATTTAAAGTGCAAAAAAATGATAGCATTAAATGCTCCTTTATATTGCTCTTTAATTGTTAGGTTAGGACAGCCCAGCAGCAAAAGTTATATATCATGAAGACTAATAAGATCATATCCGTTAACTATATTTTTCAATCTCAAAATGCAATATGTCTTGGGATTTTGGTCATCATTTTACGCCAAATCGTAATTGGATGCTTTTGATGTTTTGGTGTTTGAAATAATTTTTCCTGTTTAGATTAATGAATTATTTACTTATTTATATTTCTTTTATTTGTAGTAATTTTTATGATTTTTGTGCAAAAAAATTTACTTTCAAATTTTTGTCGTCGAAACAAACTAGAAAATAAAAAAATTTCACAAAAAATTTAACAAGTAAAAAAAATTGTAATATTCATCTTACATCGGTGAAAAATAAAAAATTAATTTGATATATATGAAAAAAAATGTGATAATACTAATAATTTAAGTTCAAGTTTTTTTGAGTTATACTGTTAAGTTATTTATTCAAGTTATTTGACCAGTAATCTATATGAATCGTTACAAATAATATTAGAACCAATTTTAACTCCATAAAGGGCACTATGGTAGTGTGAATTGACAAGTAGATATTTTTTAAAAGGGTTAGAAGCCTTGGAATTAATGTATACTTTGTGCACGCTAAATACTAGGTTGTTACGTGTCCATTGATTAACTGATATGCACAAAACAATTATTAACTGATATGTTGATAAATAATTAGTATGTTATATATATACACAAAATAAATGAGATACTGCTAAACTTGGTTTTAAGTTTTTGAGCTTCTTTATTGGACTAACTATTTAAGTTATTAGTTAAGTAGTGTACTTAGATCGTTATTAAAAAAATATAAAATAAGCTAATTTACTAAATTTATTTTTATTTATTTTCATTTGTAATAAACTTCTTTCAAGTTGAATTTTTTTTTACTTATTGAATTCCTTTTATGAAGATCTACTATAGAGGTAAAAAATATATAATCAAAGAGCTAAAAAAAAGAGATAAAAATACACCAATTCTTTTTTCTTTACTTTTATTCCAAACAGGTATGAAAAACTAAAGAGAGTCAATCCTTGTTATGTATACTTCTGATGATGGTAACCAATTATACTTTCTATAATTGGGAAGTCATACGCTGCGGAGTGCGGAGTGCGGAGTGCGGAGTGCGGAGTGCGGAGTGCGGAGTGCGGAGGGGTCATATTAAAAATTCAAACCCTAAACCTTATTAGTAGGAAGGATTCTAAGAAACTAGAACTAACTCAGTTTGTTACCCGCCCTACTTCTAATCAATACTTGCAACCACCAACCCGTTTCCCTCCGGCTTAAAAATTGGTCTTTAAGTCTGTTACTTAAAATTATAAAAATATTAATTATGAAATTATTATTATTATCTTCTTGCATGGTAACTTAAAAGACATTTGTAAACGAAAATAACTTTTTATTTATTTAACTTAAAGATAAAATAAAAAATAAAAAATCTAACTTTTAAGTTATTATTAAAAAAGGGAAAAAAAATTTGTTGGTCTAAAACAAGGAATGAGAACATTTTAGTCCAACATGGGATGATGGGATATTTGTAGCTTGATGAATTTTATGAATGATAAGGAAGAAGAAAAAGAAATGAAGTTTCTAGAATTTTGTTTGGAGAATTTAACATAGCACAAAAGGTGTTGGAATTTAATGTAATGTGTGATGCGTGAGACTTGGTTTTAAATGCCGCGTGGGAGAGTAGGATTTTGGGTGCATTGAAGTGGTATCTACTTGCCAAATTGAATGCTTGGCCTGCCCTCCTTTTAATGGGTTTGATGAATGCAATTTAAGGACCCTCTTTAGTAGACACACCTTCTTGCTTGCATGACTCTTATGATCTCAAGGAGCGAATTTAGATGCAATAAACTTCACTCTCTCCCTCTCTCTCTGCCCAGAGTTTCCTTCCCCCATTGAGTTCTCTCTCCCATATATCTTCTCCTTCCTCTTCTTTCCATCATCCTCACAAAATTTAGAGAGAGAATGAAGAAACTTGTGCAGCAAGCGATTGATGATGAGGAAGATGATTTAAAGAAGAGGCAGGAGTTTTGGAGGATTATGGAACTTCCTGAGCTGTCTCTGGCACCTACTCAGACTAGGTGCCAGAAAAGATCGGATCTATCGTCGCCGGAATCGGAGTCCAGTCTTTGTAGAAAGAGAAAATCCCATCCTGATAATCTCTTCAACTTCAACACTGAACGCGTCACACAAAATAGTGTTGATCTTCAGCTTAATGACCCCCTGCCGTTGGATTGGGAGCGATGCCTTGATCTTCAAGTATCTTTTCCTTTTCTCTCTGACTCAATCTATTTAACTAGACTATATATATGTGTATGTATCCACTATACGGTTTTACTCTCTTCTTTTTTCACCGTTATATTTGTATCAAAACGTAATTTTCTTATAAAATGCGCTGATACTAGCTAGCAGTGACTGTTTATGATCTTTTTATTTATTTAAAATGTTTTTCAAACAAAATTTTTATTCAAAAGAAAAATGTTGCAGCGGCATTTTTGATATTTTTGTGGACAATGTGGATGCTTTAGTTTGAAATAATTAAGTACTGCAAAATAAAAATATATATATAAATACGTCATTCTGTATTGACAAAAAGGTTTTCAAGATATCAGAATTTTTAATTTTGATGTTGTTCTTTATTAGTATATCGGAAAATATTGGGCAAAATCATTCGATACAAGATTTTATTGTAGATATCCATATGTATTTGGATACTGTACTTAAAACTTCAACTGAAACCGGTACCAAAGATAAAACTTAAAAAGTCTAAATTTGACTTAATATTAATATAGATGAGTACAATATTAAAATCTTTATTGGGGGTTGCTCTTGCAGTCAGGAAGAATGTACTATCTCAACAGAAAGAGCTTGAGGAAGAGTTGGGATTGGCCTATGGAGCAGAAGCTTGACCTCGAACTCAACATCTCAAGTTGTTCTCAGCAATGCAGCGGCCCCCAGAAGCTTGGAGGCGCAATGTTGGAGCAATCTTCGAGCAGCAGCAGCAATAACATGGTGGCTTTGGCTTGTTTGAATTGCCATCTCCTTGTCATACTCTCCAAATCCTCTCCATCTTGCCCCAACTGCAAGTATTTCCACTCTCTACCGACCCACCAAAACCACCTGGCACCGCCACTGCTATCGCCACCGCCGCCAAATGTCAGAACCAGTGCCAAGTCGTTGAGCACCTTAAGTCTCTTGAACTAATTGAATAACAGGTTTGGAATGCAGCGTTCAACACCAAAAAAAAAAAAGTTGGAGGCACTAGATAGAGCCAACTCTTTAGCATTGCACTGCAATATTTGCTTTTAATGGTGTATCTATTGCCTTGTTTAGCTTAACTTATTTAAGACTTAATTGTGTGTTTTATTTTATTTTTTTTTTGGGTAAGAAGCCTTTTCATATTTAAGTTTTTTGTTTTTTTGATTTCTGGAAAGTAGATAAATTTAAAAAGTAAAAAAATAATCTAAAACATAAAAATGGTTTCTCTTAACAAAAAAGAATAAAATTTAAAACATAAAAAAAATTTGCACTAATTAATTTTTTTATTAATGTTTGTTATACATTAAATACAATAAACCTTCTTTTTTTACTTGCTATAGATTCCAATCTAATTTGTGTGGTTGGATTGAGTTTTGTTTCTGTTGAAGGCATGTCCTATAATAAGTATTGGCTTCTGCTACGGTATGCACCCTATTTTGGGTGCATCTATACTGTGTGCCGTTTTATAATTGAACTTAATTTGTATAATTAAAAGTTAAGATTTATATAACTAAAATACTAAAATTGAAATAAGTAATTAGTCCAGCTTATATTTGCATAACTAAAATTAAAATTGAAATAACTAAAATGTAAAAATTAAAATAGTTAACTAGATGCACGCCCATGCACCCAATAGTTTTTTTTGGGTAATTGACCCAATAGTTGCCTAAAATTGCATAACTAAAATCTAAAATTTGTATAACGAAAATCATGATTAAAATAATAAAAAAAGTGCACACAATTGAATAATGAGACGGCCTACCATGTTATACTAGTTACTTCTGCCTTTCGTTTTTAACTCTAGGCCTTCTTCGTTTAACTACTGATTATAAGTTGGTTTAAAGTTAATTTTTTTATTTTTGGCTCAAAACTTAAAATGCCTAAAATTTCATTTTTCAACCCCTAATTTTTAGTCTATTTGCTTTTTAGGCTGAAAAGGCAACTATGAAATTTCATACGCATTAAACTTATTTGGCTTTTTTAGTGGGTTAAAAGTTACTATTCTTTCAATTAAATGAATTTTTTGACTTTTTAATTTATAGTTGCTTAAAATCAAAAAGCCGACCTAAACCAGGTTACCAAACGAAGGCTAAATAATGAGCTGCCTGACCATCACTGGGCCATGTTTGATTGCTGATGTAGTGCAAGCGGAATTAGTAATTATTAAGGTACTATTATGTATTTTCGGTATTATTTAGGATATGGAATTGATAATTAGAAGTTATTTGTTTGTTTTAGAGAATGTATTGTGTAATAATATATTTATTTTAAACTGAATTAACAGAATAATAATATAATTTGTTTTATAAATTATAATTCTATCCTCAAATAACTTGCACATGCATGATGGAATTTTGGTGGTGTTTGACATTGTTTGTGATCGTAATTTTTAACTTTTTGTTATTAGTTTCAGCGATAAATTATTATTATTTTTAAATATTTACAAATTTTGCTACAAGTTGTAATTATTTTTTCTTCTATAAATATCCAATTTAACTACAAATAAGTATATATTTCAAATACTTACAACTTTTACTACAATTTATAACTATTAATTTTTAATTATAATTAATTTATAATAATTAGTTTTAATTGGCAATGTGAAACACCACCTTTATGTGTAAAGAGAGAGCTAAAAAAAGGATGGTCGAATTGTTAAAATCCCATTAGATACAAATTCTAATACCACTTCTTACAGAGTATTATAATTAGTTCTATCAATTAGGGAATCAGTATTTTTTTGAGAACTAATGGTTCGTGGATTAAACTTCCAAACACTCTATGGAACCGAACAAATTTGTTATTTTTATTTTATTATATTTGTATTATATTATGTGTTATATATAAACAAAAAAACCTTTAAAATGAGCAAATAAATTGATAATCTTCTAGTATATGTAACCAGCAAGTACTTATTCTTAGAATCACGGTTCCAAATCAAAACTGTTATCCCATGGGCACTTGAAATAGATTTTGATGATTTTAGTAATTTATTTTTTAAATTAAATTGATTTAAAAAAATTATATTTAAATATTTTCAAAATGGTAGTGTCAACACTACATGCCAAATGAGTCGACATCTTATACTATTTTGTGTTGACACTTTACATCAAATGGGTTGACATTTAATGATTTTGAAAAGAACGTTTTGTGTCGATACTAATTAGTAATTGGGTTGACACCTTAAGGCAAAGCGCGCTTGAAAATCTCAAGCGTGTCGCCACCATTGAACTATAGGGTCAACACCCTAACATCTTTGCTTAAGATGTTTCAGGAATTCAGGTATGTTAACACCAAATACGTTTGAGTTGACACCTCTAGTATTGGACCGGGATCCAAGTTGGGTTGACACCAATTACAACCTGGGTCGACACCAACTCAAGGCCGGATGAACGTGATGAATCGACACCAAATGCAAATAGGTCGACACCCCAATACCTTGATGGGATTCAACTTGTGTCGACACCAAGACGTACATGAGTCGACACCAATTGATTTTTCGAGTTCCAGTGTAACGCCCCAAACACGGGCCACAAGAATCACCCAAGAAAATCCATTTTACGAACCAAAACCTGCCAAAGCTCACCTTAATCGACATGATTTAAAACGAAACCAACGAATTCAAAACCTTTCAAATATGCCCAACCAATAGTTTAATTTAAAGTAAAAGATAGGTTTAAATGAGTAGAAAACAACCCCAAAAGCTGAGTCTTTGAAACAAAACAAAAAAATTCAAATTCTGCCCAGACTGATTGATCGGTAAAAAGACCGATCGATCAATCTTTTGCCTGCACAAGAGAACCAAGAGCATCACATGACCGATTGATAGACCAATCGATTGGTCTATCAATCTGTCTTGCTCCATGTCTTTTTTCAAGCTAAAAACTTATTTTTTCAAGACATAGAATATTTTTGGTACCATTCAACACCTTTTAAGCAAAGAAATAACCTTTAAAAAGAGAAAAATTCACAGGTTATAAACATCAAACAGTTTGAAAAAGTAAATCTTTGCGATATCCATACAAATGATTTAAGAAATAAAGAGCATACAACCAAACCCAAACGTCCTCACATGCATACAGAGAATGTTCTCGTGACTTTAAGGCCTTACAAACAAGCTATCATCGAACTAAAACACGATAAACCAATACTCTCTAACGCTACAACCTAAACAAGCTCCAAGAGTCTTCAAAGGTAATGACCTAACGAGATCTCAATGCACACTCTTCTAGAAGATAACTCGATCCCCACGATTACCTAAAATGTTGTTAGACAACGTGAGCCGAGGCTCGTAGAAAAAATGACTAACGATGAAGGTATACATGCATGACATGCGAGGGTGATTATGCGACGTGCAATACATAAAATTATTAAATATCACTTTCATTTTCTTACAAAATTCGTTACATAACCAATTTTCCTTACAAAACCGTCATTTAGCTTTTTTTCCTTACAAAACGCGTTTTCCAAATGTTTCCAAACCCAAACCGAGCTTACATTTATAGAAAATCTTTATTTTTCCAACCATTTATTTTCAAGATTTTCTCAATTCATAACCAAGTTTCGTATAAAAGAATTATTGTTCAATACCCCATAGTTTCGGTGAATTTAACCATTTTATCCAATCATCTTTTCATTCTCAACCAACTCAACACATTTTTGTATCCCATCATTTTATCAATTTATCCAATTAAGGTTTTACCAACCTCATATATTCATTAATTCGTTCAAGTACCGAGGCCGGACGGTGCCTATAGATCTAGGCATATTTATCGCTGTCGGTTCACGCGAGATTCGAGAGATAAATATCCATTCTATAGCCCGATATGGAGAGTACACATTTTCAGTTTTTCTCGAAAACATCGATAGTTGGGCCGCCCAAGAGCACGCTTTTACGGGAATTAACCAAAGGAAGAGCCTATCTTACATTGCGTAAGTTTTTAGTATTTCACTGAGGAGCAACTCGTGCCCAAACTTATTCATCCAATATCATCACACGGTACTTCAATCATTTAATTGTTCCATTTCATTAACAATCGACACGAGTCCAACCCAAGATGGTTCCTCTCGTCAAACCCATATCATTACACGTGTTTTTGAGTTTATATTAAAAACTCCAAATTTAACACCCGGTATAGTCATATGCCACACTAACTCGTGGAATATAAATACGATAGGTTATCACAACCCTCAAGTTACATTTATCATTTTACACATTCTTTCGATTCATGAATTTTATTCAAAGTTCTCAACTCAACGATGCACCATTTTTGCCAATTCCAAAGATTTATGAAATTAACACATTTATAAAGTAAATCGAGTTCCAATTTCATCATTTGAGTCCACCGACCCCAAAACCCCTAAATTTTTCTTAAGTTAGACCATAATCAAATTCTAACTTTCCTAAAATACAGATTAAAGGTTTCCAAAACCTAAGGTTTATCAAATCATCCATCAATTTCATTATTTAAACCCAACAACCCGAAAAGACCCAATTTTTCTTTGTTTCCAATTTGAATTAAACCCTAACTTTCCATATTACACTTTTATTATGCTCCGACGATAATATTAAGGTAGAACCATCCCACATCATTTGAAAACACATAATTTAATTTGTTTTAATCCCAAACCCTAACCTAGAGTTTTCAAAACATAGGTTTTCATACTTTTCATGTATATAAACATAAAAATTCAACTCATAACAAACAATACTTCAAAGATAGTAAAAAAATCCTACCTTTAAGACGTTCCACCAACATGAATCGAACCTCCCGCGAGCCCCACTCCAACAAAACCCATAACTTGTGACTACGGAGAAGCTTCCACAATCATCCACGCTCTCTAATAGTAGCTTGCTGAAGGAAACGACAACATCTCGGCTTAACTCCAACTAACATGGAAAGCTCCAAGGAGCTCTAAAACCTAAACCCTAGGCCACTCCTCAACTTTAGAGAGAGAGAGGAGAGAAGAAAGAATGAGCAAAAAAAGCCAAAACTCGTAACTTATAGTCTCTACCCGACACAGACGGATTGATCGGTCTGGAGACCGATCGATCGGTCTCCGCGATTGCACTGTTTGTCCGGATTTAAACTAGCATATCTCTTTCATCCGAACTCCAAATAGGGTTGTTCTTGTGCTCAAACTGAAGCCCCAGAAGTCTACTTTCCGATGGTTCAAACATCATACCAAAATTCGTCTTGTACAAAACATTATGAGCGAATTAGTAAAGGTATGTTACTTTCCTTCACACACTTTTCGCATATTTTTGTCCCGACATCTTTTGAAATCTTATTTTCTTCACCGAATGTATTTTAACACGCGTGTCCAAGATCAAAATACTCTCCAATAACTTATCAAAATCAAGTTTTAATTCTTACCCAAAATTTATAGTTAATCCTTTTTAATTTAGAACGGGTCGGGTCACTACATTCAGCCTTTGAGTTCTAAGGGTCGACACCAAAGTTACATGAGTTGACACCTAGACACCTTCTAAGAAACTCAACGTGTCGACACCAAGACTCCATGTTATTCATTGGATTCTAACTCAAAAGTGTCGACATGCACCATAGAGCACTGAGTCGACACAAAGGCACTCTTTGAAAACAAGGACTTTAGGTCGACACCAGATTAAAGCAGTGTCGACACCAAAATTTTAATAGCCAAGTTGGACTTCTAGGGTCGACATTAGATTGAAGAAGGGTCGACACCGTTTTTCTAGTAGCCAAGTCTAACTGAAAGAGTCGACACCAAAGTAAATAAATGTCGACACCGAAATTTCAGTAGTTAAAGTCTCTCAACAATGTCGACACCAATGAAGACATGAGTCGACATCTCGAGCAGACCATGAAGCCTTAAGTCAACACTAACTCTAATATGAGTCGACACCAAGGTCCTAACTAAAAAACTGAAGAAATGCATAAATTGACACCAAATGTTCCATGAGTCGACACACTATGTAAGTGAAGAAATTGCAAAAATAAGGTTGACACTAACGAAGAACTGAGTCGACACGATTGCCTAAGAACTAAGCCCTAGATCTCTTATGTCGACACCAAAGGACTTTGTGTCGACACCTGCGACGGAATTAAAATTACACGCTGGTTCCAACAGTAACTTTTTAGAGCATTTATTATGTCACGACCCATTTTCATATACAGCGTCCGTGACCGGTCAGTAAAGCAAAACCCACCAAAGGCCTCTTTCTTTATTTTTCATTCTTTATTTTGAATTTTGCCGACTGATTTTTTTTAAAACCATCTCATTCAAACTCATCCAAATTTGGAAACAAAAGTAAATTGTTCATTAAAAAAGAAATCATTTTTATTAAACATTCCAAAGAAGATCTCACAAAAATAAACTTCCAGAGCTTTTAATAGTGAAGTTAAAATCCAACGTTATTAAACATACTTTCACATGCTAAATACCAAAATTAAAGTGCAAATTATAGAAATCGAAATGAAAATAGGCGTAAATTAAGCTTTCTTTTCTGGGCTATCGGTTCTTCCATCCATTCAAGCGTCACCTAAAATTTTATCAACGTCCATTACTAATGCTAGTGTGAATTCAATGATATCTGAACTATTAATTATTACACAATGTTAGAATGATATATTTCAAACGGTTGCGCCAGAATTCGGTAGGGAGGGACCCCACAATTAATACGGTGGACATGATTATTCCTTTTAACTACCTGGCCGTGGCCCCAGCTTTATTACCTCGCCTTGTTGGTATGCTTAACGTCCTCCAACGGCCAGGATGCCGTTTAACCGATCATTCTTTCATGCATCATTTTCATTCGTTTTCATTCAATCATTAAAATTCATTTTTCATTCTTTAACAGTACATCATATCAAGCATTCACGTGGAATAAAGACTAATTCAGATATCAGAGACTTATCTGATCTAGCAGGATTCGATTTCAATATCGTTCAGAAACTCCAAATCTAGTCAACATATGAAAACAGTAGTTAGATGGAATTCTATTTAGTTACTTTTTTATATTTTCTCTATGTTTATTTTTATTAAGTTCTCACATACTTCCAATAACTTACAATCTTCATTTTAAAAGATAAATAAAATACCTAATTAAGATTTCTACTCTTTATTTACATTATAAGATATTAAATATATTCTTTATTTATCTTTAAAATCAATAGCATCTTTATTATTTAAAATATTTTACCAACATCTAAATCTTCAACAATACTTAATTTAGTTAATAAATATTAGACATTTTAACTTTATTATTAATATTTCTTTCATTCTATCATAAACATCTATAAAACTAACCAGTTAATTGGAGTTCCCAATATTATTTTTCGTGAAAGTATAACACTCTTGGTTATTCATTAACTCTTGATATCATCTAAATTATTTAGTTAATCTACTAAATTTCAATTTTCGTTTACGTTTATAATTTTAAGTTTTTAAACTTTAAAATCGATTTTGCAATGTTACTTTTAAATTAAGTTTTATTCTAATTTAATAATAGTATCTTTTATACAAAACAATTACTAAAATTCATAGCCTTTGTTTATATTTGAAATCCTAAATACTTAAGTTTCAAAATTGACTTTACTCTTATAAAACTAATTAGATTCATAATAAGTAAAAATATTGATTCTATTTAACTAACAAAATATATATAGTTTAATTATTTTTTTCATAATTTTACCAAAATCTAACTTCTTTATTATTATTATTATTATTATTATTATTATTATTATTATCTTTCACTATTATTATTATTATTATTTTTATCATAATAACACAAACCCATAACAAAAAGGTAAAACATAACTCAGTGAACCCAAACAAACCTTAACAGAAACTAAGAACTAAACCAACCAAAACCATTATATGAAATAAAACCCAAACGGAAAACAAAACCACCCAAAGAATACCAACAGAACACCCTAAGATTACCTTCACCCACGACACCCTCAGAGGAAGAAATAAATGATAACAAAACAATAGAAACTTCACCCACGACACCCTCAGAGGAAGAAAATGAGAGTTTAGAGAAAAGTCGAGATTCCTGAGATTACCTCGTGTGTATATCGGCCTCAAATAGTCCTTCGTGGTGTGAATAAGAGGTCTTCAATCAAATACAAGCTCCACGGACTCCTCCAAGGCAAGCAAGAACACAAAAATGGCCTGAGAAATATAGGATATTGGGTGAGAATGGATTTTGGCAGAGTAAGGGTGTTCTGGAATTATTCTCCTCTTCTTTGGCTTGGAAATGGCGTCTATTTATAGGTATAAAGGGTAAGGTAGACCCCCATTGGGATGCTGCCACCTGTCCAAAAAGGTGTAATAGTGTTTATTGTTACCTTTTTGATTTTTAACAGTTTATGCCGGCACCTTTTTACTTTTTACAGTTCAGGCCGCCATCGGTATGAAGATGAAACGTAGCGGTGGGGTTTCAAAAGTGGCGGCCATTACAGCAAAGGTAGTAGCCGGCACCTTTTTAACAGTTCACGCCGGCACCTTTTTACTTTTTACAGTTCAGGCCGCCATTGGTATGAAGATGAAACGTAGCAGTGGGGTTTCAAAAGTGGCGGCCATTACAGCAAAGGTAGCAGCCAAGATAAAAAAGTAACGACGAGGATCAAATAGTGACGATCGTTAGAAATGAAGGTCACGGCTTGGACTGTTTGATGGTTTTTGTGTTTTTGCTTGCTTAGGAGTATCTTCGAGCTTGATTCTCATTCTTTCGTCATCGGGGCGCATTCGAGATGGGTGCTTAAGTTCAGCTTGGTCAGATTGGGGTGTCTACAGTTGCCCCTCTTTGACAGAGTTTTGCAGCAACTCGTGGTGCAAGTGAATGTTAAAACTCTAGAGACGAACCGATTGAATAAGCCACTAATCTTAGGCACAAACAAAACATGTAGAAAAGCGTGGTCGCACTTGAATTTTTATCGAGCTTCCTACGTACCCCATTGCAAGGGATCAGACCGGTTGTCTCGTCCCAAATTCTGGATCATGCAAAAAGTCCATGGATAACCACCAAAACCACCCAAACGAAAATGGGTGAAAACCATAAAGCCAAAATGAGGCTAAAACCTTTATAAAACGCACTACCGAGAGTTTATTTGATTTAAAAGAGTAGCCAAAGAGACTACGACTACGGCCCCAAAAGCCAAGCTTTTAAAAACAAAGTACATGTTTTGGATATGAAAAGATCTTTTAAAAGAAGCTTAGGCCGTTCTAAAATCTTTCTCGAAGAGCAAGAGTTTGAATGAAACCTAAACCATTTGAAAACCCCTTTTTATAAACCGTTGTAACAACCAACGAAAAACATAGAAAGAAACTACGAAAAATAATAACCAACTCAAGGTTCTCTCGAAAGCATAAATCATGCATACATCGGCCCACGGCCATAATAAATACATATTCTTTACAACATGTTACATCCAAATATGAAACATATACAAAAAGGTATAAACTACCTATCCAAACAAAACAAAAGTCTTGTCATCATCCACCCTCTAGGCACCTCAACGTCAACCTACAGGACCATGTTCACCTGAAAAAAGTTTTTTACAAATCTCATAACTTGAGCCGAAACCCAATAGAAACAGATTATAAGGCCGTAAAGCAGAATATACAATCACATTGCATAAAATTGACTCAACCACATGAGTCTCAAAATGATTTTACTTCATAATACCCTAAGTTTTCCATCAAACTTCTATGAGTCTCAAAAGGTTTTCCATCCTCAAAACTAAGCATTTCAACAATGCAGATAACGTTTCACAGTTAAACAAAAACAGTAATTAAAACGTTATTTTCCACCTGAATCTCACAGCCGAGAACAAAATGATATTTTCCACTCGGAACACATAGCCAAGGAAAAGAGAAAATGAATCCTATGTACCGACTCTGTCAACTCAAGATAAGGCAACAACTATAAACTCCTGCCCATTATCCTAGTTCTGAACCATTTAAAGCCTGCTAGGTAATGACAAGTTTTATACGGAGTCACAACAACGACCACTAAGTTTACGGGCCCGAAACCCGAGGGCACTAAGCACCTACTACCTCGTTTATGGGGACTAACCTGAAGGCACAAAGGTACCTACTCTGCGCACATTTTCAGACTTCCACCGAGGAGCAATAGAAGCCCAATCCACACTCACTGTCACGTCACATCTATAGGATCATTTAAAACTTGTACGTAGCTCAACCATAAAAAATCGTAAAACAGTTATACATCAACATGTATAAAAAGAGATCTAGTGGCCCACCGCCACGTCATCCATCATCATGGAGATCAAGCAACCGTTAAAACATGTTTCCATTAAAACGTTTAAAAAGTTGAGACTCAACCCCGAGGGTTAGCTTTGAACCTTCAAAACATGTTTTCAAGATTTTCACAAATTCTCGGTTTTCAAAACCACCTTTTAAAAACTATGAACATTCGCAAGTCCATATCATGCAATAAACCAAGAAAAGCGCAAAACATGCTTTTTACCCGAACAAAACAAGGGTTAAACATAAATATGAAATTTAAAGCATTTTTAACTGGTGAAAAAGTATATAACTGCACGTAGCACCCTTTAAAGACAACACAGTCTAGGATCCTACCTCGTTGTGCCAAAAGCTTGACGCCTAAAAAATCGAACCCCGACGAAATGGGATTCTATCCAGATGAATACAAAGCCCCCAGCACCAATAGCAAGGATCCACTGTCAGATCGCTGAAAATTGAGCTCCGGGCCTATCAAAATCTAGAGAGAAGGCAAACGTTTCATGAGAGAAAAACCAGATCTGAAAAAAATAAAATATCCCAAAATATCTCACACCGGATATTTATAGAAAATGCTCAAAATCAGGGATTCAGTCGACTGGATGAGGCTACTAGAAAGCCAAAATCCACCCACCGCCACGGGTCAGTCGACTTAACTCACCAAGTCAGTCGACTGGCTCACCCCTCTGTCTAGTCAGTCAACTGGATCGACATCCTCAGTCGACTCGACTGCTTTCTCAAATCATTTCCAGCGCCCAAACATAGTTTCAAACATGTACCTAAACCATCACTGAGGTCAAGTGTTAATTTCAATTCCATCAACGCTTAAATCATTTCAAAAATGAAACAGGTCGGGGTCTCACACTGGTTGTAGTTCGTGGGGGTAATGCATATGATGCAAACAGGCTAATCATGATACATGGCAGATGCAAAACATGGTGCAGGTACAAAGCATGATGCAAAACATAGGAATTTCAAAAGATCAAGTCAGGATCTAAAAAAGTAATCAACAATCCAATGCTTTAAGAACTCCACTATAGGTGCCTAGGAAGCAGGGATTCGGGTGCCTAGAACACTAGGGCTTAAGAAACATAAGAATCGTCTTACGAACTTAGGATCTAGACAATGTTTCGCATATGACTAGGGTTTTTTAGAAGAGAGGGATGCCTAGTCCTCTAGGGCTTAAAAAAACTTAAGGATCGTCTCATGAACTTAGGACCTAGACAATGCTTCGCATATGACTAGGGTTTTAGAAGAGATGGATGCCTAGTCCTCTAGGGCTTGGAAAAAGAGGGATGCCTAGTTCTCTAGGGCTTGGGAAAAGGGATGCCTAGTTCTCTAGGGCTTGGAAAAACCTAAGGATCGTCTTATGAACTTAGGATTTAGACAATACTTCACATAAGACTAGGGTTTGAAAGAGGGGAAGAGAACTCGGTGCACGTGACAACCCTTGCTGCTTCCTTCTTTTCTCTTTCATTTCTTATACATGAAGGCCTGCGTGCCTATTTCTTTACTTGGGCCTGCGTGTCCACTAATACACTTGATGCACTGCCCATGTATACATTACTGTTTTGATTGGGACAAGCCTTCGTGCCTTTAGATTATATTATGTTCATTGTGGATGCTCGTCTTTTTTCATACATATGAAAACATATTTTCGATCACTCGAATCTTTTATTATGCATGATGTATGTTTGTGAGTTGAATACTTACCCTGTGAGCCCATTTTTGTGTTGCGGGTTGCTACAAGTTCCTAGCAAGGGATTAGGCATGTTAACAAAGAGGGGAAGTGCCGTCATAGTCTTTATAGAAAATAAAGTTGCGGCCATGAGGAAATATCTCGCGATCGTGATGTTTGAAAGGTTTGTGGCCTGGAAGATTGGAGTTTATGGTCGTGAAGTTTGATGACAAAGCTTTTTGGCGCAAAAATTAAGGCTGATTATGTGGTCTCTTCTCCTTTTGGGCTCTATAAAAGGGGACCCACTAGTTTCGATCCCACTACCTAAGATATTCTTCATTCTCCTTGTCTCTCTATGGCTTATTCTTTCAAAAACCCCCTTTTGTCATGGATGGACAAGTTCTCTTAGGTGGAACGTAAGAACTTCGTTAATTTTGGCTTGGATGCGCTATTCTCCTTGAAGACCATGAGAATCGACTGGCATATTCTGAGAAGAGCTACCCAACTTTGGGGTCCCAACGTGTAACGACCAAGCACAGACCCTAGTTGTAATAACCCGATTAATAACGACCAGTGTAAAGAGCCTACTCAGACCCTAAGTGATAGTGACAGATAGTCTACGAGACCATAGAATACAGAAGAAGTTCAGAATACTAACTCGAATCGAAAACCTTAAGTTCGGCTCGAAAATCCTAAAAAGGTTCAAAACTCAGGCAACAAAACCTTAGCACCCGAAGAGTCTCCCAACATTCTAAATGAAGTGAATATCATGAAATAATAAGGTAAAAATCAAAAATTCTGATAAATAGGGTAAAATGACCATTTTGCCCATAGTATAGCAAAAAGCCTTAACAATCTAAATTTTGACACATGAATACCCTAAATCAAGGATTTAAGTACAATTAAGTAGCAAAGGACAAAATAACATCAAAAATGACAAAAATACCCCTTAGTGGCCGATCACCTTGGGAAATGTGCTAAAAAGTTACTTTTTGCTTTATTTTTAGCTTTAAATGATGAGAAATATATTAAATTAAGTTTTGTGATGATCCAATACTTATTGAACAAGTAATATACATAATAATATAGTGTTATAGATTAATAAAAGGAAACAAATCATTATGAAAGTTCACACACAACTAAATAAGTCCAAAAGTCATATATTACCAAAACAACTTAATTTGACTTAAGAAACTACATCTATTTAATCAACTGCTATAGAAACTATGATAATACATGAAAATACTACATTTCTCATAAATATATCAAAATAATAAGTCTCAGTAGGAAAGGACACCGAAAAGATACATCAAATTAACTTTTAATGCATTTTCTTGCACAATAGAGGCATCATAGTTAGTATCAGAGCTTAAGTTTAGTGAACCTTCAAGCCTTGGATTATGGGAAACCATGCGTTCTGTCGCGTTAGAGCTCTGTAGGATGCGTTGTATTACTAATAATTATCGTCTATACATTATAAGAACTAAAATCCTCTACACCTGAGTCTTATAGCAAGTCATGTTAGGACGTTATCGGGATCAGAAGCAGCAAGGAGTCTACATGCAAAAGACGAGTAAGGGCATTGAGATCGAGGATTGGAGATTCATGTAACGAGTTATCTTCTTTTAAGGGGGGTAGACAAGAGTACGCACTAGGAGAAGTTTTTGATACCACCTCGAGAGAAGCCGTTAGAATCCCGCGACTTCTTCCTTATAAGTCCTTTTTGCATTTACCCCAAGCCCTAGTATCAACTTTTTGAAGTTCTTTTGTATGTCCTTCCTTCTTATATTATCAGTCCTCAATTGTACCATCAACTGTCGTTCGTCGGTAACTCATATGCACCCAAGTCTTGTTGATAACCCTATTAGAAATTCAATCCTAGAAAGTACCCATGTCTTTATGTTTTCATGCCTCGGTAATGACTGATATTCGCATTTGATTCTCCTCTAATTCGAGTCATGATCCGTGAACTAACTCTTCTTTTGTAAAACTCAATATCAATTCTTTGTTAAGTACCCATTCCAAACATTCAACATTGATAAAATCCTTTGCCATCGTTCACTTCTCTCGACTCTGAAACCACCTACCATTTGAAGGTACCGCCAGGATTCAAAAAGCTGTTAGGGGATAGAATGGATGCAAAGTGGATGCAGACACAGAAACCAAGGGATAGGAGGGGAATCATCAACCCGTGCAACCTGGCAATCGACTTCAACAATCTAGAAACGTACCAGGAGATACCAGTTTCCATAATCAACAGGACTCGTATGGGGCCAGAGGACTTTTGGCACGTGGAAATGCAGTGGCACTCCTATGGTATCTATGAGGCAACGTGGGAGCGTGACTCGATTATTCGCTACTTCTATCCGCATCTGTTTGACTAGGCTTTAGTGCGTTCAGCATTGTATCTTTTCCTTTATTAGATGTTGTATGTGTGTTCTATGAACTTTTGAAAACCTTGCACCGGTTATGTGATTAGAATGAAATGCAAATGTTGTTGTTGAATTCTTCATAAGCTACTCATAATCCCAAATTAAGTTCCACAAAATCCTAAATCATGAAAATAATAAATAATTGAAACAACCCCCGAATCTCAACACTCTTTTATCCTAGGATGGCTTATAGACAACTGAACCATCGACAAGCCATTGAACCCCTAGATGGTGAAACACCCGATCTAGCCTGAGTTTTGCAAAAGCCACTATTAGAACCCCACAACTCTATCCCTGTGAGTTCTCTTCTTAAGCCTTTATGGCAACTCTCGTACGCGGTTAAAGCCCTTTGCATGTCCTCCTTCGTAATAACACCGGTTTCGAACATTTGACATTGGTAAAGTCTTTTATCCTCATACAATTCTCTCGATCTTGATACCACACCTTCGTGTAGTGATTTCGTGAATTTTTCTTTACTCTCAAAATCCCAACTCGGGAAGTCGACTTAGATGCTTGAATTGAAGTAAGTTAGGTCGATGTAACTTCAGGGCAAATATCTTGTTTGGCTGGCCCTTTTGCTTAATATCTCTTTTATCATAATCTAATTGTACTGAACTAGTTTCGGGGACACTTGTTTAAAGTATTGTTCACTGTCCTCCTCTTGTTTCTCCTACTTTTGAACCCCAATTGTCCACTCAATTTGTGTTAACGATAATTGCTTTAACCATGACCATTTAACCTCATCTAACCTATCTTATGCCCAATGCGTCTGAGCCTCAATTTACCTCTCAATCTGGGTCAACAATGATTGCCTTAGCCTTGACCCCTTATCCTGGTCCAACCTATCTTTGAACCACCTAGGTTCCACCCTAAACTGTTCTAACCCCGCGCGTGTTTTTGATTGTCAACCTTTAAAACTTTGTCCCATAAATCTATGAGTAACAACGATCGCCAGTAACAATTAACTATATCTTTTCAAAGGTTCTAACAAATGAGACTATGCCATCAACAATCTAGAGTAGAAACAACAATTTCACACCAAAGGATTTGTGACACCACCATGTGGCACAATTCAAACTTTCCCAGACTAATTTATAATTGACTCACCCATCTAATAAATCGAGAAGCTAAAGATTCATACTGGTAGTAAAAATGAGAAATAGCCTCGAACTCATGATAACTTTAGTACGCTAACAAAAGAAGTACGTTTATATACACTGATGTTCACACTGGCCCTTCCCACCATAGTGTTAGAGTTTGAATTTTTTCCATCACTAACAAAGAATGAGGAATCTTGATCACAACAACGAATGTTTAGAACCTAATGAAGAATTAACCACTAAGTCACAATGGACCACATGACTAGGTATTTACGACAACCATACTTTTTATCATATTTGTTTTACCCTAGAATGACCAACCGCCTGAGAAAAACGATCCAGTTATTGGAAGAGACATTTAAACCCAACGTTATAAGCACATCAAGAACATACGGTAGAGGCCAAGAGGAACGGAGCAACCTTTGGAAGAACTAGAGAGAAAATGGAAGCATATAATTACAGACTTCCTCATCAGGATTATCAAGATCACCTCAAAGACTGATAACTCTTTCGTTAAACAATTCTAAGATTTAGGTGCCAAGGAGTTTGTGAAAACAGTGAGTCCCATTGATGCTGAAGATTGTTTAAAGGATGGAGTGCGCATTTTAGACAGACCAAGTTGTTCACATAGTAGATTCTTAAAGTACTAGTTTGTATTCGTTTGGCGTCTAGATTGTGTAACTCTTATGGAGTGGTGTTCGGTTATTGTTATGGTATCGATGTGAGTCGCAAGGAAGTTGCTTTCTGAAATCTTTTGTGATGTGACCCATTAGAGTAAGTTTGTTTAGATTGGTGAGCAGATATTGCTGGTATAGAGAAGGAATTTTCTTATGGGAACGTGTGAACTCAATATATGAGAAGTTGAAGGGTGATATAATTCTGTTATTTTTGGTGGAGTTGTGTAGCAGCTTAATGTGAGTACGTGGGAGGAATAAGTGTTTGGATAAAAAGAGTGGAAGCGTAAGTAAGATTATACGAATTCATGGGTGTGATCTTTGTAAATGACCTTGAGAGTATCAAATGTCTTGGTAGAATGTGGGTAAGATAAAGTAATTAAAGAGCAAAAAATGATTCTTGGTTCGATTGTGTGGCAGAAAATGTGTGAAGGAATTGAGTGATGATGATAAGAGACTTTATAATAAGAAGTTAATACTATACAGTTAAAGGATTGTAGGGTAGATGGTACGTACGTGAAGGAAATATGTGACGAGGTTGTGATTGAATTCATATGGATAAGCATATACCTAGGGAGCATTAGTCTACGTGGTATGTTTAGACCTAGTGACTTATTAGATTCAAGTGGCGGTATTATTCTTGATGGTCGTAAGGCTAGAGTAGTCTAATACAAAGTGGTGATGTGATTCCGAGTTAATAGTCGTTAGTCGATCGGGAGATAGTCTTCAGGCATACGTTTGAATGTGGCAATGAGCTGATTTTTGGTAGGGTGACAGTCTTTCTAGACAGAAGTAGAGAATGTTTGAAATTAGTTTCGGTGGTGGGTTAGTTTAGAGACATATGATTGCTTGTGGAAGTCGTACTCGATGTAAGTTGTGTTTTGGAGCCAATGTGTTCTCAAAGATAGACTGGGGTCATGATACCATAAATTGAAAGTACGAGAGTCAGATATAACTAAAACTGCCTTTAGGACTTGTTACGAGCATTATGAATTTGTGGTGATGCCTTTCAGGTTAACGAATATACCTGCTGTGTCTATGGACCAGATGGATTGAGTGTTCAGAAGCTTTCTAGACCAATTTGTAATTGTGTTGATGAACGATATTCGGTTATATTCTTAGAGTGAAGAGGAACATAGGGAACAATTGAAGATTCTTTGTAGGTCCTGAGAAAGCACAAGTTGTATGTAAACTTTGGTAAGTGTAAGTTTTAGTTGGACTGGGTGATGCTTTTAGGTTATGTTATATTTGGAGAAGAAATTCAAGTGAACTCAACAGAAGTAAAAGCAACAGCTAATAGGAAGAGGCTAATTAACGTGAAAAAGATACGAATTGTTTTTTGGGGCAATCTGGTTATGTGACATGATCCTTGAAGATTAGGTAGTAATCAGTTTAAGATATTAATAGGACAAGACAACCTTTACTCTAAGTGCTGAACATATGGGCCCGACCTTATCCACACCATCAATAGATTACAACTCAAGTAAACAAGGACACAATTTTGGAGAACGAGAAGGCACAATGTTAGTAAACCATCCTTAATCTTCCACGCAATGAAGTACGAGGTAAAATTTCGAGGACGAAATTTGTTTAAAGGGGGTAGTTTGTAACGACCCGGTACAGACCCTAGTTGTAATAACCTGGTTAATAACGACCCATGTAAAGACCCTGCTCGGACCCTAAGTGTTAGTGACAGATAGTCTACGAGACCATAAAATATAGAAGAAGTTCAGAACCCTAACTCGAATCGAAAACCCTAAATTTGGCCCGAAAACCCTAAAAAGGTCCAAAACTCAGGCAACAAAACCTTAGCACCCAGAGAGTCTCCCAACATTCTAAATGAAGTAAATATCATGAAATAATAAGTTAAAAATCAAAAATTCTGATAAATAGGGTAAAATGACCATTTTGCCCATAGTACAGCAAAAAGCCTTAAAGACCCAAATTTTGACACATGGTACCCTAAATCAAGAATTTAAGTACAATTAAGTAGAAAAGGACAAAATAACATAAAAAATGACAAAAATATCCCTTAGTGGTTGACCACCTTGGGAAATGTGCCAAAACGTGACTTTTTGCTTTATTTTTAGCTTTAAATGATGAGAAATGTATTAAATTATGCTTTATGATGATCCAATACTTGTTTAACAAGTAATATACATAATAATATAGTGTTATAGGTCAACAAAAGAAAACAAATCATTATGAAAGTTCATACACAACCAAATAAGTCAAAAAGTTATATATTGCCAAAACAGCTTAATTTGACTTAAAAGAATATATCTATTTAATCAATTGCTATGGAAACTATGATAATACATGAAAATACTACATTTCTCATAAATATATCAAAATAAAAAATCTCAGTAGGAAAAGACACCAAAATGATACATCAAATTAACTTTTAATGCATTTTCTTGCACAATAGAGGCGTCACACAACGTGCACCTGTTTCGCTTCGGATATGAGGAGCTGTGCCCGACGGTGTAAGACTTTTTTGCTAGTCTTGAGATTTTGTCTCAAGACGAAGTCATAGTTCCTACTCCATTTTTGAGTCCCAAAGATCGGTTGATGCAGCTTTGTGGCTACTCCAAATGTGAGGCTTCGCTTGTTACTCATGATGGAGTTCTTGATGTGGCTCAGATCGTTGATCAATTTTGACCCCTTCAGCTCTAGCGTTGTTATGCTCTTTGTATCTATTTACTGGCCTATTTTCTTCTGGGTCTTCTGATGGATTGGCTAACTCTTCTTTGGTAGATGTAGCTTATCAGATTTATGACGACAGGATCCCGTTCCACTAGTCCTTGCTGAGACTCTTCTCGGGCTTGACGCGGTTCGTATTGAGGGTGCCCCTTGCTTCGTGGGCAGTGCATTATTGCTACAAGTATTCACTTGACTTTTCTTTTTCTATATTTCTCTCTATTTATTTGCTCAGCTCTCTTTTTTTGTGTTTCTCTCTATCTTTTCCCTCTTAGCTCTCCTTTTTCTGTATTTCTCTCTATCTTTTCTCACTCAGCTCTCATTTTTCTATATTTCTCTCTATCTTTTCCCACTCAACTCTCCTTTTTTTTATATTTCTCTCTATTTTTTCACTCAGCTCTCCTTTTCTATGTTTCTCTTCGATTTGGCTGATGGAGAAGGTGAACTTGCTGGAGAAACCTGTATCTGATAACTACAACGTGAAATTATTCGTTCATTGTTGAGCTTACCACATCTGCTCTACTGACGCTACTTTGGAAGAACTGGGGAGGACATTTCCTAGCTATGCCCCTTGGATGAAGATATCTCTTATTACTACTGCTACTGTGGGTCACTCGGGGGTTCTGTTGGTCGGCTTTAAAGCTGGTCACCTTCTATCATCCATATCACATTCTTCGTCAATTTGGGTATACTCAGATCAAACTTAACACTACTGTGAGCCATCTATACAGTTTTGCACATCGTTTCCTTTTCTTGGGTCAGTACCAGTAGGTTTAGCGTTCTTGACTGAGGATTCTGGTCGACAAAGAGTTTAACCGGAAGCTTTTTGAGGACTACAAGGCTTGGCTTGGGACAGAATTAAAGAGTAGTGCAAGGTAGGGAGGAGACGCAAAGAGGAGAAGGACTTGACTTTGCTTTGTTATGCCCCAATATCTTGACGCTTTCCTTTTAGTTTTTTTTTAGGAAAAAGATGAGGACTTGCGAGCCTCTCTTATTTTTAGAATCATACTAAATCTGTAACACTTATTAATGAAAGTTTCTTCGCTTCTAGTTTGTGATGATTTTTGAAACTATTTCTTAGATTTTAATTTTTACAGTATAACCAATTTATTAAAAAAACTTAAAGTAAGCTTTTGTATTGATCAACTATTCAAGACATGATTACAAAGGATGGCTTTGAACTAAGGTTTGGGCCGAACTTCTAACAGAAGCTGACTACGTATCCCGAAGAAGGGAATCAGGCTATAACGTAGTTCGAGGCATGGGTTACACTCGGGTATTGGCACTCTCCTTTTTATTACTCTAACTTTTGCCAAGGTCGCCCTTTCGAGTTTTCGGCCCTGCGGGATGCTCTAACGTTTGCCAGGGTTGCCTTTACAATTTTCAACCTAGTGAGCTTATCTTTTTATTTTTATTTTTCTCTAAGGGATAAAACCTTTTAAGCTGATCCGAGTTGAATGGTGTAGAAAAGACATTCCCATCTAGATCTAAATAATAGCTCCTTCTGAGATCAAGGTTTTGATAGGATAAGGCCTAGCCCAATAAGGTTTAAACTTGCCACTTGGGTAGAAGATAGGGGCTTTGATCTCTTCGAGAACCAAATCACCTTCTTTCAAATTCCAATACTTAACCTTCTTGTTAAATGCCCAAGTTGTTCTTCTCTGGTATCGTTGGATGTGAAACAGCGTTCTGAGCCTCCTTTCGTCAAACAAAAGCAACTCTTCAAGCCTATCCCTCTGCCAATCTAATTTTGAAATGCCGCTTTTGGGCATTATCCTTAAGGATGGAATCTCTAGTTCTATGGGTAAGATTGCTTCCATCCCATAAACCAATGCATAAGGTGTTGCTTCAGTGGAAGTTCTGATCGATGTTCGATATCCTCAAAGTGCGAATGGCAACTTCTCCGGCCAATCTTTGCTTTCCTCTATCGTTTTCTACAAGATCTTCTTCACGTTTTTGTTGGCAGCTTCCGCAACTCCATTGGTTTGTGGTTTATATGGAGAAGATTTATGACTGGTGATTCGATATTCCTCCAATAGATCTAAAAATTTTACCTTGGAGGCAAGAACCATTATAAAAAATTATCTCGTGCGGGACCCCGTACAGATAGATAAGATTCTCCTTAATGAACTTGGCTACCTGAGAGGCCTTCAAGACAGAGTAGGAGGTAGCTTTAACCTACTTCATGAAGTAATCAATTGCTACGAGAATAAAGTCGTGTCCATTTGATGCCTTGGGCGTAACTTTCACTATCACTTCGATTCTTCAAATTGAAAATGGCCAAGGTGATGTCATGTTACAGAGCTGAGATGGTGGCACATGCATGAGGTTCGCTTAAACGTTAAATTTTTGGCATCTATTTCCATCATCATCCAAAAGTATCATTGTCGTAGGATCTTCTTAGCCAGCATCATCCCACTCATGTGAGGTCTGTAAACTCCTATGTGAACTCCTCTCATCAACTCGTGTCCTTCTTCCATGTCAACGTAGAGTTTATTAACTCCCAAATACCTCTCTTGTACCATCACCCCCCATAGATCACAAACTATGCCGTAAGTCTCCTAATAGATCTTTGATCCTTCTTGCTGGCTCAACTAGGATACTCTCCCTTCTTGATGAAAGTCTAAATGTCGTGATAGCAGGGCAGCCCATCATTGACTTCTTGGGTAGCGACAATATTACCAATTGCAGATATATCTCTTTGCTGAATCTCTAAGGGTCTCATCCTTACTTCGAGCAGCATATCTATCATTGATTCTAAAGTAGGTAAATGCGTCAGCAAACTTGTCCTGTAATCTCGGAACATGGGTGAACACTACACTCTCGAAGCAAGGAATCATTGTGACACCCCGTTCCCCGGGCATGTCGGAACATATGTAACTATAAATAAGGAATATATTCTAGCCGAACATTCATAATTATATATGATAATTAATACATCATTAATTGTTCAGAATTTGTTCCAAATACTTAGTGATTACAGTCATCCAGAAATTTTAACAAAAGTTATATCATGTCCGTGAAAAATTGAACAAAAGATCCAAAAAGTAGACATCCTACGTCTTCAAGCTGCGTCGTTAGGGTTAACCGGCACCTGCCACTCTCCCTCTTCTTCGTAGTCTTCTTCCTCAATGAACATGCCTTCCTCAAAAGGTCCTTCTTCTTTACCTGTGGCACGAATGCCATGAGTCGGAGTCTAGAAGTAAATTCCCTAAACCGTCTAACAAACTCACAACAAAATATCCTACAATACATATCATATAATACCCAATACAATTTAAGGCCAAAGAGACAGATTATTTAACTTTTTCAACAGGGTAAGCATATAGATAAGAATAATTGTGCGAGCGCATGATGCAGATGATTGCAATGCAGATATCCAACGCGACTTGTATCCAGAAATAAAAATAGGAGTTCCACTTTAGGACTTATTTCTATTACTTGTATAGACTTAATATCATTATTGCCACCTCAGAAACTTATTGTCAATGCTGTGATGGGACTTTATGTTATTGCTACCTCAGGAACTTATTGTCAATGTCGTGATGGGACTTTATAGGGTTACCCACATTAAAAACTAGGATGCTTGCTTAGTATCAATCCAAGATCTAAATTAAAACTAGTGACGAACCCATGGTGCCTAAACCTCCTTTTTATAATAAAAACTTCCAATTTCATTACCAAGCATGGCAACCAGGGACGCCCTAGACCCACAACCACTGAACAATGATTCCCAACCCAATTTGAAAGGTACGAAGGACTTTGATAACCCAAGATGCAATGTAGGAATGCCCACGAATGTGCAATATGCCTCTTGTGTACAACTACTCATTGCATGGTGTATAAACATGACATACCACATGGTACAACTTGTTAAAGCATTAAGTACAAGCATGTGAAGCAAAATCACAATTTAAGCAATATAGACTCGAACCATTGGCATGAGTTTATCTCATCAAAGCATCATTTTCAAACACTAATTACTCACAAAGTTCATATAAGATTCACAAACTCAAGTCTCATAAGTAACACACCATTCAAACACTTAGCAACTTTTAGGTACAAGTTTAATTGCTAGTTTTAAAGTTAGAACAACGTTTTGAAGTACTTACACATAGATTTAACTTCTGATATTTTAACACCAATTAGATAAAAATATTTCCTACAGCTTTCATATTTATCACTAATGCTAGATCCAAAGGCACGGGGGTCATTTATTTTATTTAAGTGAAAACGGTTCAGCAATGTACAGAGAAATACATAGGAATTGAGTTTCTGTTGGCCACTGTTTTAGGGTATCAATTCAAGGACTATGGCTCTGATATTTGGTGGGGTTTTATTTTAAGGTGTCCTCTACAAGTTTCATGTTTTGAGTTTGGGCATGTTATTTGGAAAAAGTTAGAGATTTTGGCCAATTTATAAAATGGGTTTATTCAGCCTAAAAAGGGTCTGCAGAGTATGTTTTTAACAGAAAATGCTCAGAACCTTTGGGATATTATCTGAGGGTATTTTGGGCTGATTTGTGCTCAGCAATTAGTTTAATATGTTATCTACATTTTTTATGTTTACCACTTTCGGATTTTGCTTCTAAAAAGTTGTGTTTTGGGTTTCAGAAAAATGTGTGACAGAGAGGTCTGTCAATCACTGAATCTTAATAGTGACTTTCGGAAGGCTTTGGATGCATCAAGACTTCATATTTTTGGCTCCTTTTTGGTGAAAATAAATATAAATATGTCTTCTACAAGTTTTGTGTTTTTACCTGGGCTCGGTTCTTACTCTAACTTAAGGTTTTTAGGTCTGCAACTCAGAGTGGCCAAGATCTGACACTCTTTAGAAAAAATGCGATATCTGGAGTTCTACCCAACGAAATCACTTCAAACCAATTTTGTATGAAAGATAACTAAAAAATATAGAGCTGAACACAAAATCACTTTAAGACCATTTTTTTACATTTACTTATGTGGTTTTAAAGTCGGTGGCAGAAAGTAAGTAAGTCCAGAAAATCAGGCTACTTAGGGTTTTGCTTGCTTAGCTTATATTATGTACATTTTTGACATGTTTTCTTTGCATGCATGTTGTAAACTCACATAAACAAAAAGTCCAGAACATGTTTAGGCCATAAAACTCAAAGATACACACATGCAAATAGATACAAAGCTTACTCATACATAAACAGTCCCTAAATCACTCTTACGACGCCTTTTTGACTCATTCTTTGTTTTATTTTGTTAAGGTTTGTTATAGAGATAGATTGTGGGGTATCTTAGGGGAGAATATCTGAGGGTTTGAAGGAGTTTCTTACATGTTTTGAAGACCTAATGGTGGAAGAATGGTGGGACTTGGCTTTGTTGCACTCTCCTTGGTCCCCCCTAGCTTCTTCTTCCTTCTTCCACCCTTCTTCTCTTCTTCTTCTCTTGGAAACACTTAGAAAACTTATGGTTTCTCTCCCACACTATAGAGAACGAACTATGGAGGAGAATAGGGTGGTCTTGGTGTATTTTTATAGCAAAAAGTGTAATGGAGACATAATTATTTTGTATAAGCTTTAAATTAAATTTTCTTAATTTCTATTGGATGCATAGGATGTGGGTTCTTTTTGAGAATTAATTTTTCAGAATTTTGCAGAGGAAAAGTCTGCTATGGCTGTTTGGGGCAGACCAAAATCTGGTCTTGCATTTATTTAGGGGTTAAGTTGCATTTTAATACCATTTTGTGTAAGAAAACGCCTCAAATATTAATTTTATATATCTTTTTGGTGTCTTACCTTACTAAATCCTATTATTTTAGTGTGTTTATGATTAATTTAGTGTTTTCATGAATTTACATAATTTTTATAGCAATAGATTAAATTGCTATAAGTTTTTAAGTCAAATTAAGTTAGTTTGACTAGAATTGACTTTTTGACTTATTTATTATGTAGGAACTTTAAATAATGATTTGTTGACTTTTTTTGACCTATAGTATTATATTAGTGTGTATATTACTTGTATAAAAAGTCTTGAATCATAATAATGCTTAATTTATACAATTTTTTCTCAATTTTGAGCTTAAAAAGGCAAAAAAGTCACTTTTTGGGCACAAACTCCAATGTGGCCAGCCACTAAGGGCATTTTTGTCATTTTTGATGTTATTTTGTCTTTTGTTACTTAATTTATTTAAATATCTGATTTAGGGTATCCATGGGTTAAATTTTAGATTTTTAAAAGTTTTTAATATACTAGGGGCAAAATGGTCATTTTACCCTAATTATGAGAATTTTTAATTTTCAATCTAATATTTCATGTTATTTACTTAATTTAGGATATTAGGAGTCTTCTCTGAGTATTAGGATTTTACCTCTGAGTATTTGAGCTCTTTAGGATTTTCGGATCGAATTAGGATTTTTGGGCCGAGTTAGGGTTACCATCCTTCTAACGACCTAGGATCTTGTCAACTACCTGTCGCTAATACTAGGATTTGGGTTGGATCGCTACACTGGTTATTATAAACCGGGTTGTTACAACTAGGGTCTGTACCGGGTTGTCACAAACTACCCCCTTAAACAAATTTCGTTCTTGAATTTCGTATTGTACTTCATCGTGTGAAGGGTTGGAGATAATTTACTAGCATTATGCCTTCTCGTCTTAGCTTTCTTATTTCCGTGGTGCTGCCCTAGAGCTTCTATTAACATAATCGCTTTTCCTCCGGAGTACCTAGCCTTGGATCTCTATTGAGCTTTCTTCGATGTTACGTCCTTGTATTCGTATACAACTCGTGGTAAGTCAGGGGCAGACAGGGCGTTTGTGTCGGCAAGCATGTAAGCTAATCTAATGTTGAAGTTACTTGATCTACACACCTTCGCGTCTCTCGGTGTCAGGGTTTCATGTCGTTTTCCTTGAAACCGTATGATAGTGTTATTCTCTACTTATGCCCATATCTTCTTCTGTCGGCAATCGATGATAGTGTGATGTCCAGAGAGCTAGTATATTTCGAGAATCACGTCGTATTTGTTAAAATGCCTAATTTGCAGATCGAATTTCATAAGGGTGTTGGTACTGTCAACATGCATGCCTTATAAATAAAGTCTATTTGTGTGTGATATTCTAAGGGTGTATCGACGCTTAGAGTTTGATCTAACACTTTTGGGTTCTAAGGGAAGAGATTGCCTACATGCCAAATATATGAAAAAAAAGGGATGCTCCAGAATCAAACAACACTTTCACTAAGGTATTGAGCAGCACGAACATACCTTACATAACTTGGGTTCCTTCTACTTCCTCCCTTTGTAGAGTAAAGATGTGTCCTCCCTGGGGCCTCTGGTTTTTGTTAAGCGGTGGCTTTCCCCTCCTATTTCGTTGGTTAGTTGGTAGTCGGGTGACCTGAACTGGATGCAGGTACTTTGGTGGCTGGTTTTGGGGTTGCCTCCACTACTGGGAGTGGTTGTTCAGAATCCTATGTCCTAGGCGCGGGCACTCAGACATCTTATGTCCTGGTTGGTGACATTTAAAGCAGACTATAAATTGGGTAAAGGAGTCCCTTGGCTGCTCTTGTCTATTCTCCTATTGATATGGCTTCCTTGGAATAAACACTCGGTTGCCTTTTACTGGTCCTCCAAAGCTGGTGTTTCCTTTCTTCTGGTTTCAAATCCTTCTAGAGTTAGCTAAGTCTATTTCCGCCAATAGGGCTGCTTATATTACTTGAGTGTAAGTCGGAAGCTGTAAGCAAACGACCCTAGTTTGGATAGAGGGTTCTAGGCCCAACTCGATCTTTTGTGCCCTTAATTCTTCGTCCGGTATGAGGGTTGCGACGAATCGGCTCAGCTCTTCGAAGCGGTTGACGTACTAGGTTACTGACATAGATCCTTGTCTTAACTCTAGAAATTCTCTAACTTGTCCCTGTCGGAAGGGAGCTAGGAAGTACTTTTTCAAAAATATTTCTTCAAACTGATTCCAAGTTAGAGCTGCCACATCTTGGGTGTTGTCTATTATAGACCACCAGTAGTCAGCTTCTCCTTCCAGTAGGTGTGCTGCTAGAGCTACTCGATCGGCATTGATTTACACTCCCATGGAGTTAAATAATTTCTTGACAGCTCTCAGCCATTCTTCGGCTACTCTCGGTTCAGCTCCTCCCTTGAATGTAGGGGCTCGTTGTTTTCTGAGTTCTGATAGGAACCATGCCCTATCTCGGATGTGAGGACGGTTAATGCTGGTGGCAAGCTCACGCAAGACCTGGGTTAACCCTAGCGCTTCTTCGTTTATAGGTCCATCAGCTGGCAATTGATGGTTAGGTCTTCTACCTGCCATCTGAATAAAGAGGGAAGGTGTTGTGGCTGGTGAGTCTTCTTTTTAAGGTCTTAATTATTATTATTATTATTATTATTATTATTATTATTATTATTTTAGTTTTAGGATCTCGTGGAGTTAATTTAAGACTTATTCTTTTGTATTTCTTATCATTCGAGTTTGAGTACAAACAACGATTACAAAGAGCGAGGCACATAATGTTGGAGAAAGAGCCGTGCAGTGGAAAAAATTTGATTTTTGAATCGACGTCGTGACCGTAAAAAACGACGTATGCGATTTTCATGAAAAACGAAAACTATAATGATTTTAATAGTTTAATACCTCTATGAAACTTGTCGATAAGTTTTTAGATATTCCGAATACGTTGAAAACGACCTTGCAACCTTCTCACGTATGACTCGGACGCACTACGACGATCACGATGTGTGGGCACCGATTCTGATCGAAGTGTTCTTCCTACCTTGGTTTCTTCTCACACAATGATCTCCAAAAGGGCAAAAATAATTGCAAAAGAGGAGAGGAGGCCGGCGGCTATATGGGAGTATTATGGTTAGGTTTTTTTTGTTAATTAGCATCCTCTTGATATATATCAATAAATCAAAAATATATTAAGTATATCATCTCCTTCCTAAAAGGATATAAAGAGATATACTTAATATATTTTATTAAATTCACTATCTCCTAGGGTTGGCCACTTAGGGAGTAATCCCTAAGTGTGCCAAATACCAAAATCGCCCTTCATTAATTTAATTTAATTCCCGAATGTCCCTGGAGGCAAAACCAGAATTCAAATTAAATTAAATAATTACCGAAACCAACAAGAAAAATATCCGTGCATATAATAGGTTACGCGATGGATCACTAGGAAGTATAGGACTCGGGCTAACCGTACGAGAAAATCGGATATGCCTAACTCTGTCCCCGAGCTAGATCCTTACCTGTACGAACCAGAACTTATTCCACTAAAGGTCCTGACTGAACTCCCGGTCCTAACTCAAATTATGTCTTGAGTCTCTAATTATCAAATGCACTGAATTCTCCCCACGTTTAAGATATGGATTCCCGATAAATAAATTAGGTTACTGACAAC
>JAULJZ010059315.1:0-13611 GCA_032270985.1 Heliamphora pulchella
AGTTCGTGCAATACATGATAATACGGGATGTAGATCAATTCATATAGTCAGTATAGAATCGATCATCCCGTTGATCCAATTCAATACACTCCAAGTGTACTAACACATCGAGCTCAAACATCGAATTTTCAAAACCTGAATTTGATCCGTTCGATTTAGCCAAAACCAGCTACTATAACGATACACTACAATCGTACCAATAGAATGTCTAGGTTCACTATGATTGTGAGCCTACCTGTATAATATGTCAGAACTTTTGACCCGATCTTCCGATAGAATATACGGACTATACATTCATACATCACAAATGTAAAAATGAAACCATAAATGTAAAATCATCTCAAATGTTTCCCATTAATATGCCAGGGATTCAGAATAAAATACATAAAAAAACATGATTTTTCAGTATGCATTCCCAACATCTGCTCTATTTTTTCTTTTTATTTTTGTTTTCCCTCTTTCTGGATTTTGCTCTATTTTTTTATTTTTTTATTTTTGTTTTTCCTTTCTCGTGTGAACAGAATGTACAATAAATTGGTGGTGGAGACTTGAATGTTAACCAGACAGCAGAGTGTCAATAAGACAATAGCTACAAAAAATGAGAATCAAATGAAAGGTAGTGGAGAAGAAGTAATTTATCCAAAGGGCATGTTCCATCAGTTTTTTTTTATTCGACAGAAGCAACCTACAGTAACTATCCTTCTTCCAATCCAAAAAAAAAAACACAAAGCAAAACTGAAGTTACACCCTATTTTGCTCTTTACATCAGAAACACTTACCAAAAACAACAAATCAAAAACTCCATCCGTTCCAAAATATGAATATAAATGAAATTAAGAACATGAATATAACTAGTGCTGCAACACTACATCAAAAATCAAAACAGGGAGTAAACAAGAGCACCTGTGAAAGTTAAAAAAACAAGAGGCGAAAAGGGCTAACGTTGGATGCTCTAAAGCGAGAAGTGAAGAATGAAGAGGCGATATCATGATTGGCTATGATATCATTCTGTAAGGTACAATTCGACCTCTTTTTAATAAAATTAGACATATTTTTTATTTCTTCTTTCCTATTTTTCTTTTGTAATTTTTTCTCCTAATTAGGTTTTGTATCTTTCAATTTTTTTTTAAATTTTTTTTCAGAAAATAGCAATCATTTCAGGGTCAAAATCATCGTCAGAACCACTAGCAAAAGCTTGAGCCGATGTGAAAGTCAAATTTTTTGAAACCTTATTATTTTGAAAGTTTACCTCATAGGGTTACAAGTTTCCAATCAAATTTTTAACAAAAATAAAGTCAATTAATATCTTTACTCTCTTCTATTGATGTTACTTTTAGTTGGAAATGCTCGGATAAAGATATGAGAAATTTTCGAACAATTTTAGAGTTTGGGATTTTTTCGCCAAAATTAAAAGAGACATTCACAATATCACTTAAATTTACGTAAAAATAATCAAGCTTATCGTCATCTTTGATGCGAAGGGTTTCAAAATTTGTAATAAGACGATGAAGTTTAGAGAAATTTACGGTTTGGGTTCTTTCATTAGTGATTTGTAAAATATTCCAGTCTTCTTTAGTTAGATCACACGTACTTATTCTACGAAACTTATTTTGTGTGACTCCGCTAAACATATCATTTATAACTTTATTTTTCTAGTTTTCTATGATAAGACGAATTTAAAAAGTAAAAAAAAAAAGCTAGATGTAAAAAATTAATATAAAAACATAAAAAAATCACATTTTGGATTAAAAAGACTATCTTTTCTTCTTTTTTTTTTTCATGTTTTGGATTTTTTTACATTTTTGGTTTAACATAATGAGTGGAATTTAGAAAATAAAAAAACTGTTGACAAATGCCAGGCTTTCTTGTTGATATATGGCCTAGTTGACTAGTTTCAAAGATGTTATAATAGGTAAGCTGGATTGAACCAAATTTAGTAATGTACGCTTTATTTAGGACTTGGTGCAAAGAAAATTCAAGGTCTAATAGCTTTTTAATAATTATATATAATTCTTAAATTTAGAGCTTCTTTTCCAAGAAAAATCAGTAATTGTTTGAGAAAAAACTCAAGATAAATATTTCTAATTAAGAATTGTATGATAGAAACTAAATATAAAACATGAGTTATTTTTTCTATGTTTTTCATGAATAATTCAAGAATCTGAGTTGATAAAATAATTATTTGGGACATTCAAGAAAACAATTGCCAATTATGAATGTACTAACTTGATGATTTAGAATATATTGGTTGACCAAACATATTAAGAGAAATACATGAGATTTCAAAAATATCTGAAAATTGTGATACCTCATCTCCTATTAGTTGGAGATAAAAATTAAATATGGTATATAATGAAATTTGTATACTGCTACTAATTAATAACTTGTACTTAAAATTTTAAGCTGTATTATTAGGCTCTTTATTCAAGTTATTGTGTCAGTGACCTACTTAGATCATTACAGAATGATATCATAGCCAATAATGATTTTCATATAATGCCCCATGACAATGTAAATAGAGAAGTAAAGGTTCCGGAGAGAGATAGAGGTCCTAATATTGTATATTTTGTGCATGTTTATGAGCTGCTCTGTGTCCACTAATGAACTACTATTTATATTCTAGCAAAGAGAAGAATTTGGGTCATGTGATAAGGGCATCGCATATTTAAGTGGAAAATATTGTGATACACCATCCTATATTGGTGAGAGATAAAAATTAAGTACGGTAAATAATAAAATTTGTGTGCTACTACTAATAACTTGTGCTTAACCTTTTGAATCGCGTTGTTGGTCTCTTTATTTAAGTTATTAAATTAGTGGTCTATTTAGGTTGTTACAAAAATATTTCTATTTTATGGTTAAATTGCATTATGTCATTAAATATATTTTGGTGGCATTGAAATTTGTTCACACTCCAACTTTTGGTCCCTTGTGCCATTTTACAGCAAATATGCAGAAATTAAGACACAGATAAAGACATAAATCAAGATTTAATCTTCAGCATACAGACACTTATATGAATACATTATATAGGCACCAAGACACGTCACCACCGCCACCACCACTGCAGCTTTAGTCGCCATCTTCAATAAGCTTTTCGATCTTGAATCTGCTTGGAACTCCTTTTTTGTAGGTGCAGTATTCCCCGGTGGTGTTGGATCGTTATCGTTAGGTGACGCGATCTGCTCCGCAGCAGTGCGGCCTCGTTCAGGTAATGTAGGCAGTTTGGTGACTTGATCTCGGCTGATATCCTCCGGCTGGGTCGATCTTTTGGAAACTTCAGATTGCTGAAATTGTGGAGGTTGGTCTTGTTTAGGAGCCGGAGAAACATTTTGTCTTGGCATTACAATGTAAAGGCGGCCACCAGAAAACTTTGCATGAATTTCCTTTGCATTGCAGTCGCTTGGAACTGTGCTTACTATGCAGAAACGGCTCCTTTTTGTTGTGTCCACGGCACGTTCCCCGGAAATTCTTAGCGTTCTAAGATTGCTGATTTGTACCTTCAGCTGTTCCTTTTTGAATGCTGAAAAATTTACTCAAAAAGCAGGAAGGAAAAAAAAAATCTATCACAGATGTTTATTTTGACATTTTCTTGAAATTATACGAAAGTTAAATTTGGTAACTCTTTTTCTTCATCTATTCCCCTATGGTTGCTAGGATTTTTAATCCTAACTTTTGCATCATGGCAATCTGAATTTTGATTTTTTAAAGACAATCTTAAGGGAAAGTGCATGTCAAGCTTATTTGATCCAGCATATATACAAATATAACCTTTGCTGATTCCATCATTGATCGCCAGGGTTTTGATAGAGATGATGGGACGCGCTGGATGAATTGTGAGATTCCTCCTCTCTGTGTTATACACACGTTTATTCGTTTATTCATATTTTTATTTATTTATTTGGGGACTTTGAGAAGGTTTCTAAGAGGTTTCTTTTGGATTTCCTCTTTGAGATCCTATTTGGCTTCATAGGGTTTTGAGTTGCTTTATGTCTTTACCATGCCTTCTTCGTTTCTACTTTCTAGGTTACCTCTTGCATGCATGGGCTGGCAAGTGACAAATTCCTTCTTTTGTCAATGCGAATAAGTTAAGCTCCTTTTGGCTTCTCTAAAAAAATTTGACTATTTTTACAAAAAAATTAATTTTTAAGTTGTAGTATTTGGCATTTCTAAGACTTTTACTTACTTTTTTAACTTGTTAGTTCTTTTAAGAAAAAAGAATTTATACACATTTAAAATACGCTAATTTTTTTTTTGAGTAAAATAACTATAGTATTCTCAATTAAAAAGATCAACTCTACTATGAAAGAAAAAGCATACAATGCTAGCATCTCAAATGCTATAGCATAAAAGCAAAATATAAGAATATTTTAGATATTTCAATAAAAAAATAAAAAAAGCTACAAAAATGATTTATCTTAAACTATCTACCATGTTTTCCTTTTTTTTTTCTCTAAAAAGAAAGATAACTTTTTTAAAGTGATCTTTTTAGATATTTCAAAGAGGAGCTAGTTGATGGGATTGTGCAAATAGGTAGACACATGCTTCATTAGCATTTTGGTTTATGGTTTCGTTTGTTGAGGAAAGTGGGGATCTTTTTTTTAGCTTCTCCAAAAGTAAGAAATACAAATATGCACATATTAAGGAAAAAATTATAGAGAAACTTAGGCAATTCGGCTTACATCGGCCTACGTTCACCGATGAGAGAGAGAAATCTCTATATTCATAGAATGTACAATCATGAGTTAAAAAAACACTCAAAAATACCACGTACTCAAAATCCTAATTTTGAAACAAGCCTTATTTCCTTGCTCAAGGGACACTCTAATGCCTTAGTATTTTTCTTATCTCTTTTAAATATGTACCCATTTGATATGAGGATCCCTATAAGCCTGCTAAAACTCTCAAAGTCCATATTTATGGTCTACTCCTATAAATTCTAGCCCTGTAAAACTATTAAACCCTAAACATAAGAAAATAACAAAAAATGAAGTGAATCTGGCTTCCATGATGAGGGTAATTTTAGATATACGAAGGGCAATTTCAGACGCAGGTTCAGACGCAATGTCAAGCTCAAATTCAAGCAATTCAGGCTCAATTACCAAGGTTGAATGAATAATAGAACAACAATCAGGCTGACGGAGCATGGGAGAATTTTTGGGACAAGAACCCAATGGCAGAAGGCCCCTAGCTTGCTATACCTCCATGTGTCAAACGACCTGCTATAGTAGAAGAAGAAAACACAACACAACTCCGAGAGTCAGTATTGGCAGACAAAGTCAATAAAATGGAAAAAATGTTGTGGAAAGCGAAGGGAATTGAAGAATACATGTTACATGTTGGAGGTTTGTGATTGTTTCCTGAAGCTAAATTATTGGAAAAGTTTAAGTTACCAGACATAGAAAAATTCGATGGGACAAGAGAACCACGCATCCACTTGAGAATGTACATTGGTACTTTAGCACCGATGGGAATCGACGATCAGTTGAAAGCCTAACTTTTCCACCGATCTCTTTTTCGTGCTGCATAAAAATGGTATCTATCTCTAGATGTCACAAAAATTAGAACATGGGATGACATAGCCATTGCCTTTGTCAGTTAGTATAGTTACAACATTTAGTTGGATATGACCACTCGAGAATTGGAGAGTCCCCATCAAGAAAGTAAGGAGTCGTTCGTGGACTTCTTGACTAGATAGAGAGGAAAGTCCACCAAAATGACCACAACCGATAGAAAAGGATAGACAAGGATCATGGTGAAGAACTTGCAATCCCCACTAAAGAGATACCTCATCACTCAATTGCTCTACACTTTCGAGTAGTTTGATGCATGTATTCAAATTCAAGACGTCATCTAGTATGGGGACATCGAGAATTCAAAATCAAACCAAAAATTGAGAAGACCATATCCCACCAATAGTCAAAACCCAGTTTCAACATTAGCTAACCTTGTAGCGTCTTACGAGGTTAATCTCCTAAACCCTTAGCCTAATTAGTCCAACCAAGCAAGAATAGCCTACAAATGCAACCAAGAATGCCAAGAAAGACCTTTACTCCACTCACCATTTAATTGGACACTACTTTAAACTGCTTTACTAAGAAGGGGTTAATAAAACCCTTGGGGCCAACCACACAACCCAATCCCTTGCCACCCAATCTAGTACAATCTGTCTCAATAATGTTCCTTTCATCAAAGTCATGGACATTTAACTAACAATTGTTTGAGGCTCCGTCATGAGATCTAGGACCTCATTGATAACAAAGTGATTCCGCCAACAACCACTGTCCAAAAATCAATTGTAACCATCAATTCTCTATCGAATCATACCAAGCAAGCATATCTGAATTGCATTTAGATAGAGTCATCGGGAGATCTAGGCTGCCATATTTGTCCAGACTACTATATGAAACCTGTCACTCCACTTCCAGTGGAACCGATTTTATGCTCCCTTGATGCGGATGAAATTCTGTATGTAGATGAAGATGGCTTGTGGGATCTTGAGGAATGGGAAGAAGGATGGTTTGACATGAATGACTTGGACGGCGTTGAGGTCGATGTCTAGATTTGAAATGCATCCGTAGAGGATGATAAAAATAATGACGAGGAAGATTGGCCTATCAGAGTTCCTCCTCCACCTTTTGCGTATAACAATGCTTTAGATGGCATTATGTTGGAGGCAAAACTGTCAAGATCATTATTTTCGTAAATGATTTTCGATTAAAAAATAACTAGACGGGCAAACGCTAAAACGGGCTCTAGATAAAACTTTTGATGCCGAATAATCAAAATAAAAACCCATGCAACTACAGTTAATTTAGAAAAATACATTTTTTCAGTTAAATCTTCAACTATGATTTTGATTCTGAGTTGAAACTTTTATCAGACCTTCTACTATATTTCTTTATACGATTCTCAAACATAGTATTGGTTACGATCTTTTGAGAACTCGCGCTGGCAGAACCTGGTCAGCTTTATTCTTGAAAACAAGTTATGAATATGGTTTAACCTACTCGCATATTTATAGGGTTACAGCAGGGACCTGTGGAGTAATTATGATAAAGACTTCTAGTGTAACCTAGATACGTATCCAGCGGATTTTGCAATTAAGCAAACCTCTCAGCAGTATCTATAATTATGAAAATCTTGCAGCAATTTCTGTAATTTTCATAAAACACTAAATTACAGTTCATACCATTAAAGAACTGTAATTGCACACTAAGCCATAATTTCAAGACCTTCTTGCATTGAGCTCCTGTTATTAAATGCTTAACTCATCTCCCTACATTAAGATTTCTGATACCCGCCAATTAAATTTAATTACTGACAATTTAATTTAATCGACATCTTGAAATTTCATAAACTCTTCTGCTTAACTTATTTGATCGCCAGATAATTAAATCTATCTACAGGATTTGGCCCGGTCAAAACTTATAAGTTTTCTTAAGGAGGTATCATCAATCCCGATAATCCGAGACGTGAATTTCATCAATAATTGATATTCACCATATATTATCGCTATCCAATTCACTGAAAATATAAACTCATATAAGATCGCACCTCTAATGAATCAAAACAACGAATATTAAATATACGCAAATTAATAATTATTTCAGGATTAAGAGCATAAGCACTATTTATAATAATCTTGAGTAGTGAATTAATTTATATAATTAGTATAAAATTAATTATCTCAATGTGTCCCGTTCAATACACACAAAGTGTACTAGCACAGAGAGTCAGAATAATAAACGATATTATTATCTGTTCTCCGTAACCAAGACATGCCTACTAAAACTCTGTACTACAGTCGTACCGATGGTATACCTATTTTCATCTAAATTGTGAACAAATAACTTATATTCTACAAGAATCTAAAATCTGATCTTTTATGTACAAACTGTACTCTACACACCCGATTAAATACTATACAGAATAAAGAACATAAAAATTATATCGCTATCCAACTCACTGGAAATATAGACCCATATAAGATTGCACCCTCGAATGAATCAAAACAACGAATATTAAATATATGCAAATCAATAATTATTTCAGGATTAAGAGAATAAGCACTATTCATAATAATCATGGAGTGTGAATTAATTTATTTAGTCAGTATAAAATTAATTATCCCAAATGTTCCGTTCAATACACACAAAGTGTACTAGCACAGAAAGTCAGAACAATAGACAACGCTATTATCTGTTCCCTGTAACCAAGACAGACTTACTAAAACTCAGTGCTACAGTTATACTGATGGTATGTCTATTTCTATCTAAACTGTAAACATAAAATTTATATTTTGCAAGAATCTAAAATTCGATCTTCTGTGTGTAAGCCGTACTCTACATACTAGATTAAATATTATACAGAATATCGGACATCCATGCATAATATTAAAAAAATGATATTGCATACATTGCTCATTAAAATTCTCATAAAATAAAAAAATTAATTTTATTAAAATAAAATTAAATACTAAAAACATGATTTTCAGTATATAACTCTAATAATCTCCCACTTATATTCAAAATCATACCGCCATACATTTGACTCACATGCCCTCTACATGACTATCAAAAATTTTAACCGGTAAGCTCTTCGTAAAAAGATTTATAAGGTTGTCTCCAGATGTAATTTTAGTCACAACAACATCACCCCTCTCACTTCAAGAAAAAAGATCTATAGTAAAAAACAAACATGGTGACAAACATAAAATCATCACTAAATGTAAGTATTTAGTGACAAGAATAAGAATTATCATAAAAGTACTTAATACATGCATTTTTGTGACAAATTCATTTTTGTCACATAAATTTTGTCACTAAAAGCGTGGCGGGAAATGAAATTTAGAGCCAAGGAATATTAGCGACAACAAATGTAGTGACAATAAAGGAATTGTCACAAAAAACTATTATTAGTGACCATATTTTTTACTTGACACTAAATCACATTACACGAACCTTTAGTGACAACTCGAAGAGTTGTCGCAAAATATCTAGTTGTTTTTAGTGATAAATATTTAATTTTTGTCATTAATAATAATAGGTGACCAACATAAATTTATCACTTAAAGTAAGTGTTTAGGGACAACAATACGAGTCGTCACTAAAACGTAGAAATTGTGATTTTTATGAAAATTTCTTGTTTGTCACATATATTTTGTTGCTAAATGCGTGGCAGGAAAACAAAATTTGGCGCTAATTGCTTTTAGTGACAACACTATTAGTGACTTTTCAAATTTAGTGACTAAAAGTTAGTAATTATTAGTGATGATATTTTGTCCTCGTCACTAAATAGTGGTATTGATTTTAGTAACATTCAACAATCATAGCTAAAACGAAGGTCCAATTCCGAGGGTCAGGATAAGGGTCGGGAGTTAGGGGCCAAGGGGTTCGGGGGTTAAGGGGTTCGGGGGTTAAGGGTCTAGGGAGTCTAGGGGTCAGGAGTCGGGTGGAGGGTCGAATTTATGGATCACTGCCACCACCGCTGCCATTTTTAACACTACCATATCCACTAGTACCATCATTTTTTAGAGTCGCAACCAAATACATAGAAAATATTTTTTATTGAAAATATTTTCTATCGAAGCAAATAGAGCCAAAATGTCTAGCTATGTTTAGTAAAAAATAATTAGTTTTTATTAAACTTTAATTCAATTTTCAGTTTGATTTGCAGTAGTGACAAATAATTGTATTGTGTAAAAGTAGGCATTACTTTAATTAATTCTATAGGTTAGGTTGTTTGTTTAAGTGGAAATTTTATAATTTAAAAAATACATGTGACAAATTAAGAAAATCTTTCAAAAAAAAATTCTCAAATGTTGTTCTTTTTGCATGTTGAGCTCTTTCTCATCCTTTTGAGATCTCAATTCGTTCATAATTTTTTTATTATAGTATTTTATATATAGTTATGTATCTCCAGCATCTCACATCATTACTGTATAGTAGACTCGGTGAAAGCAGTAGAGTCCAATTAGTAAAACACATAATAATTACTTGTTAGAGGCATTGTAAACTTCTGTTATGATTACGTAAAATTGAACTTGTTGTCCCGTTCTTCTAGTGGTTCCATTTTTAAGTTTACTTTCATAATCTGAGCTGTTCATATTCTAAAGTTAGTGAAATAAATCATTTAAAAAAATTTAAAACTAATCAAATAAAGGTAATTAAGTGTTCCGAATAATTTGATATGAAAGAACAAACGGTTATTATTAAAATGACATTCATCATCCATCTTTTTTATATAAAATTAATCCAAACATATGATTATCTTTATCCAATTGATGTATTTCTTTTGTATTAATGAACTACTATACGAACTTTAAAATATTAATTATTTAAGTCATCGAAATAGTGTCAATAATGGGCCAAATGAGAGGATTCAAATTTGCAAAGGAAAAAGAGTTAGTCTCCAAATAAAACAAGTCTTCTTTTGCTCGTGGATCATGTCTTGTTCCCTTTGTATTATTGTCCATATGCAGGTAAATCTGTCCAATACTAAGTTGTCGGATTTTCTAGAACCCCTGCAATGAATTACAAAATTAATTAGTGGCTCTTGTATCTACACACCAAGTACCGGTAGATAACACCGCTAAACATGTTTTTCACAACCAGTGAACAAAAATTATCCTATTTGTTCTGCCTTCTGAGAAATACTAGACATGGCATTTTCTAGTGCCGGGTATGGTTGCAGTGAAAACATCATCCTTTCGACTTTTTCACACCAGTTCGTGGCCCACTAACTACCCTGGAAACCTTGTCTCCCAGTTTCTAAACATTTTTCTTCTTCATGCCTTTCGACCTAGAGGAAGAACGTTTTTCAGAAATAAACACATTTTCTAGTATTGAAGAAATACCATTTGTAGTTAAAACTATATCCAAGTTATATTTCCAGTCAACAAAACTCAGTTCCGTTAGTTTGTTGTTTTTAAGTATTAAAGCGAGTGGGTTAAAGCCATTTTAATACTCAAAATCACATAATTAAAAAAACCCCGTTAATTATGATGAGAAAAATTTTATTTTTATTTTAATTTGGTGTCCTCTATTATTTTAAAATTAATTCGCCAGTAGTCTGGCAACCTGAGAATAGCATGCCTCAATGGGAGGACGTCTACTATCCTTGATAAGACCAGACAGACCAATTCGTTTTAATTTTATTATCTAGGCAACTGACCATGCCAAGTAAAATTAAATAACTGACATAGTTTCGGTCCAGTATATAATAGCAGTGACTTAGATTGAGAGAATACTATTATAAACAGCTAAGTATTAATCATCACCTAATCCCAAATCAATCGCTTCGCAATGAACCATTCAGATGGAGAAATGATCTACACTAACAATTATCTAAAATTATCCCTAAATGAGGTTTGTACTGACGATACCAGAATTAATCTGTTCGTTGGGAAGGAATGCCTTATTACCGACATTCAGGGTTTAATTGCATCGCCTACAAAATGATGGTGGAGACCGCGAAATTTATCTGTGAATAAATTTTCTCTCCTACTTAAATTTTTAAAATATTTTTGAATGTTATAAAAATTTATTTAATTAAAATAAATTTATTAATTTTGAAAGTTACACTATCTGAAAGAATCAAATATCTTTCTGTGTACACGATTCCAAAAATTCTGATTTATCGAACCATCTTTTCGTGTTTAAATGCGTAACAAATAAAATTTAATAAATGTACAATTTTTTCTTCAGCTTTTCAGTTAAGATAGTGATTAAAGGTATTTATTTATTTTATTTTTCATACCATATTTTTTGAAAAATAATAATTTATTTTAATTAAATATTTTTCAATTTAATTAAACAAAAAAAGGAAATTAATTCCCACGCTTTTTCAAAATATCTGATTTTGAAAAAATCATCTTAAACGTGATATTTGTAAAAACAAATAAAATATCTAAAATCTTTTCATTTAATTAAAATTAATTAATTAAAAAAACTAAATTTTATTTTTTAATTACAAAATATTTTAATTAAAACTGAATTTCTGAATTAATTAAATTAACAGAATAAATAAAACAGATATACAATCATCCACGCAGTTCATATATATATATAAACACGATATGTATATATCCCAGTTTTATGATTCAAGTGAAACGCTGAAACGTTTCAGTCTCTTGAAGAGAAAAAGTTATAATAATCATCTTTTATCTCTGATTCCTGTGTCCTGATTACATCAGACTTCCCTGATACTATCTGATATATCAATATATATCATATTAGTCTCGTATATATCAGAATATACATCAAAATTAGCCTCGGGAGAGAGAAAGTCACCGGCAACCACTAGTCATCGCCAACACCACCTTGCTGTATTTTGAGGTATATTTTATTACTATTTTATGTTTAAAAAATTGCCCAAAAAATTGTCCCAAAAATGGCCAGAAAAATCATAAAAACTGCCGTCTAATTGCCGCCGGCAAAGTCACCTGAACCGGATTGTTTTGGTGATTTTTTCTCGCTATTTTTGACTTGCTTTTTATACTATTTTTTCTTCATAAATACTGCAAAGAAACTCACCGAAAAAAACCGTTTAAAACCATAAAAAACTTATCACGATCCAGGCACGTAAAAACCAGAACCACCGCCGGTGCTGCCTCCGTTCTTGGATATGTTTAACCTATTCTTGAATAATCTAAACAGATATTTAAAAATATAAAACTAGCTATTATATCGATCCTATGTTCCGAAGGATCATATTCAATCTATCACGGTCAACTCCCGTCATTAAAAAAATAATCATCATTCACACTATTCAATCAAACATGAAAAATAAATGAAGATCATAAAATCGGGATTAGAACGCCTGCAAAACAAAGTTAGCAATAGTTCTAAAACTACCCAGTCTCGATAACCGAAAACAAAAAATAAAACGGCTCTGATACCAATTGTTGGAGGCAAAACTGCCAAGATATTTCTTTTTGCAAACGATTATCCAAAAAAAAAATTAACTGGACGGGCAAACGCCAAAACGGGTATCAGATAAAACTTTTGATGACGAACGATCAAAATAAAACCCGTGCATCTGAAGTTAATATAGAAGAATACCTTTTTACATGTCGAATCTTCAACTACGATTTGAATTCGAGTTGAAGCTCCTGTTAGATCTTCTACTGTACTCCCTTATGCGATTACCGGATATACTGTGGGCTATAATCTTCCGAGAACTTGTACTGGCAGAACCAGGACAGCTTTAGTCTTAGAAGACAAGTTATGAAACTGGTTTAGCCTACCTGCATATATATAAGGTTATAGTATGGACCTAGAGAGTAATTATGAGTAAGACTTCCAGTGAAATACAGACACGTATCAGTGGTTTCTGCAATTAAGCAAAACTCATAGCGGTATCTCCAATTATGGAAAATTAGCAACGATTTTTGTAATTTTCATAAAACAATAAATTACAGTTCACACCACTAAAAAATTATAATTGCACTATGACCAATAATCATAAGACCATATAGCATCGAGCTCTTGTTATTAAATGCTTACTATTTCTCCCCACGTTAAGATTTTCTATACCCGCCAATTACATTTAATTACTGACAATTTAATTTAATCGGCATCTTGATATTCCTTAAACCCTTCCGCTTAA
>JAULJZ010059335.1:0-13610 GCA_032270985.1 Heliamphora pulchella
AATTCTTTGAATTTCTCAAAGCATTCAGACTTACGATGCATCAGGTAAATGTATCCATACCTTGAGTAGTCATCAATAAAACTGACGAAGTACCCAAAGTCATCTCTAGCTTAGATTGTTATAGGACCATACACATCAGAATGAGCCAGCTTCAATGGTTCTTTAGCTCTATAGCCTTTGGCCGAAAAGGGACTCTTGGTCATCTTGCCCTCTAAGCAAGATTCACAGACTAGATGTGCCTCTACTTCCAATGAACTCAAAGGTCGATCTGCTACAAGTCTGTTTATCCTTTATAGATTAATATGACCCAAGCGTAAGTGCCAAAGAAACGTTTGGTTTATTAAAGAAGAAAACTTTCTCTTATATGATAAAGTAGATGTGTTATTCATTTCAGTTAGTTGCAGTGTATAAGAGATAGGAGATACAATATACAGATTATCCACCAGTGTACCAGAACAAAAAAAATGTTTATTTTTCATCACAACGACAGAGTCACTAAAATGAACAGAATATTTTTCCTTTATTAAACTCGAGACTGAAATTAAATTTTTTCTAATCAAAGGTACATAAAGACATTCTTTTAGAAGTAGTATCCTATCTCTACTAAAACTGAGATTGATATCTCCTACTACAATTGTTGCCACCCTTGTATTATTGCCCATGTGAAGGTAAATTTTTCCATCACTAAGCTGCTTGGTTTCCTGGAACCCCTGCAAAGAATTGCAGACATGATTAGTGGCTCCCGTATCTACACACCAAGTATCAGTAGATAACACTGCTAAACATGTTTCAACAACCAGTTAACAGAAATTACCTTGTTTGTTCTACTTAATGAGAAAAATCAGACATTATTTTTTCCAATGCCCAAACTGGTTACAGTGATAGCACTTGCCTTTCGGCTTCTTCACACCCGCTTTTGGTCCCTTAACTACTTTTAGACTTGTGTTTCCCTGTGTCTGAACATTTTTCTTCTTCTTACCTTTCGATTTAGAGGAAGAACCCTTCTCAGCCACATACACAGAACCTGGCTTCCTAAGAATACCCTCAATTACTTGAAGCTCCTTAAGAAGTTATGCCAGTGAGTAGCTGAGCTTATTCATAGAATAGTTCAGGCAGAATTGCTTAAAACTTTCAGGCAGTGGTTGGAGTATGATATCGACCTGGGTTTCCTCGTTAATTTCAGCTCCAAGGATCTCCGGTTCATTCAAAAGACTGATCATCTTTAGAACATGATCCCTAACTAATGTACCTTCAGCCATGTTTGCATTCATTAGAGATCTCATGGCCATTTGCCTGGCAGCACGATTTTGATCCCCAAACATTTCTTTGAGCTTCATTGTCACGCCCCAAACAACCAACCCGAGAATATACTCTCAAAATATAAACCATACATGCATTGTATATAATCGTCAAACGGCATACATTACACGGTTCCAACACTAGAAAAAAACATTACAACATGCATGTAACAAAAGAACAAAAAGAGAGACTACAGCTCTTCCACCCTCTCTAGCACCTCCAGATAAACATGCGTGACCGGTACCTGAAAAAAAAATCAAATCCCACATCGTGAGCCAAAGCTCAGTAGAAACTGGACAGGCATGCAATATAAGCTAAACATGCTAAGAAAATGAGGTGCAGTTTTAGACACTCTTTCAAGCCTTTAAAAAAATAATTTTCACATGCAATGGAAAAGCGAGGATACAAACCATCTTTCGACTCACTCACAAGAGCCTTGAAAACAGTTGAAAAATGATTTTTAGATCGCGATTCACACGACCCTTAAAAATAATTTAAAAATTGGTATATCCGTCCAACAATGCAGTTCATGCAATCCATGTATCTTCTCGGACGTTCACCGAAGGACCGCAGCCTCCATCTATGCAATGCACACAACCCGTGCACGCCACCTGTGAAACACACATAACGTATGCAACCCATGCAACACACATAACGCATGCAACCCATGCAACACACATAACGCACGTAACCCGCGCAACACACATCTTCACGGACTTTCACCATAGAACCATTATCCGCCCTCATCACACATCTTCACGGACTTTTACCGTAGGACCATTATCCACCCTAACTAATGCCTTGTTGACCAGAGCCAACGAATATCTTTATGGACTTTCACCATGGGACCATTATCCGCCCCTCATATACACATCTTTACAGACTTTCACCGAGGGACCAATATCTGCCCCACATATGCAAACAAATACAAATCTACGTATCTACAGGCATCCCTACACATGCCTAAACACGGGATAAAACCATATCAAAACGTGCATACTAAACCAAGGTTTAAATGCATAAAGCCATGTACTATCACTACGTTACACAAACCACGTTACATGTTACACACGAACTCACACAACACCTGCAACTCATGCAACATGCATGACATGCATCCGTTCCTCATATTCCACATAACCATGCCTAGAAAACTTCTGAGTTTAAACGCATGCAACCACGGTACACGTAGCCATACCAAAACATGTAATCCACTTACAAAATGAAACAGTTATAGATGCACATACTCGTGTATAACAATACATCACGACGCCACCCGCCATTTAACCCAACAAAACATCACATGCCACACGCCCGTCATCCGTCACCCGAAAAACCCGTCCACACACCCGGACCCGTCCACGCACCGAGACAACCAACACCGAACCTGGAGGCCAACACCTAAAACCCCCACGGAACGGTTCTCACCAAAACCCACCTTCAAACCAAACCACGGACCCACACGTCCCGCAATAATCGGCATGCACACAACTGTGCCCCGACAACACACATCTAACCATGCCTGCCATCCCCGAGGACGACACCTAAATGAACACTCGAAGTCACGACACGACTCCCAATGCCACAACCCAACCAACCGAATCCCAAAAAGAATCCAATAGTATTTCAGTCGATTAATCCCATAATCAACCAACCTAATACCATAAGAAACCAATTGGAAACCAAGAACTCAACCGCCAAACAACAACACAACAGCCCGGATCCAATCGACCCAAAGGACTGATGGTTTCAACCGTCTAAACCCTGAATCAAAACCTCTAAACTCCCATCCAATACCCTCGGACTTACACACGCCCAAGCCTAACACTAAAACCTCGGAAGGAACCGCCGACACCCGGTTCCATCCAACCAAAATAACTTAAAACCCCATTTTTGTTATTTGAAACATAAAATGAGTTTTTCATGCATTTTTAACCGGTAAAAACACCAACGATTGCACGTAGCACCCTTATAGGACATGAGAGTTTAGGATCCTACCTCGGTCAGTTCAAAACTCGACGCCTCAAAAAACGCACTTCATCAAAACAAAAATCCATTCGGATGAATACGAAGCCCTCGTCACGTAGAACATAGATCTTCTACTCGATCGCCAAAACCCAAGCCCTGGACCCTCCAAAAGCTAGAGAGAAGGTAGAGAAAACTTTGAGGGAGAGAAAAGGTGGAGGAAAGATATTTTGTTTGGTTGAAAAAGATATTTTAAAGGCTTTATAGAGACTCGCACCCAACCACCACCGCTCAAGCTCCCAAGCACCGCTCTAGTGGACCCTTGCTGGCATAACTCTCTGGCACCACCCCACTCGAGCGCACGACCACCACTCGAGCAGTCAACGCAGGAAGAAAACCTAAACGAATAACCAAAACCAAGCCCCGCACATACAAGACACACCTCTAAACATGCAGTTCTAAAACAGTTAAAACCATAACCAACACATCGAAAAACATCGCGAAAATTAAAACGGGTCAGGGTCTCACATCCATCATCATGTCATAGGCACTGGGTATCGACTGATACTGATGCTGCAAAACATTTGACATTGAAGCTAAAATATAACAACAAGCCATCTGATCAGCTTTCTGCCACTTTTGATAGGCCTAGATTTCTGTTTCGGTAGCCCCCTCATCAGGTACTGGTGGATATATCTCAGTTAAAACAAACTTGTAATTCTCAACAGTTAATACAATGTCCAAGGTCCTTTTCTAGTCAACATAGTTTGGTCCCGTAAGTTTGTTTTTTTTTAGAATAGAAACTAGTGGGTTGAAAGCCATTTTAACCCTGAGAATCACATAATTAAAATTTTGTTAACTATGACGAACAAAACTTTGAATTCATTTTAATTTGGTTTCCTCTAACATTTTAAAATTAACTCACCAGCAGCCTTGTAACCTGTGAATTGCATGCAACGATGGGTGGACGTCTACTATCTATCATAAGACCAGACAGATAAATTTTTTTTAGTTTTACTATCTAGACAACTGACCATGCCAAGTAAAACTAAATAGTTAACATAGTTTTGGTCCAGTATATAATAGCAGTGACTCAGATGGAGAGGATACTATTATATACAGCTAAGTGTTAACCATCACCTAATTCCAAATCAATCGCTTCGCAATAAACTCTTCAGATGGAGAAGTGATTCACGCTAACAATTATTCAGAATTATCCCTAAACGAGATTTGCATTGGCAATACCACAATTAATCTGTCCAATGGGCAAGAAGGTCTTACTGCTAACACGCAAGATTTAATTGCATCGCCTACAAACTAGTGATGGAAACCGCAGAATTTATCTGTGAATAAATTTTCTCTCCCACTTAGATTTTTAAAACATTTTTGAGTATTATAAAAATCTATTTAATTAAAATAAATTTATTAATTTCGAAAAACACACGATCTAAAAGAATCAAATATCTTTTCATGTACACGATTCTAAGAATTTTGATTCCCCAAACCATCTTTTCGTGTTTAAATACGTAACAAATAAAATTTAATAAATGCACATTTTTTCCTCTAACTTTTTAGCTAAGATAGTGATTAAAAATATTTATTTATTTTATTTTTCGTTCCATATTTTTTTAAAAATAATAATTTATTTTGATTAAATATTTTTTTATTTAATTAATTCAAAATTCGAAATTAATTCCCACGTTTTTTCAAGATATCTAATTTTAAAAAAAATATATCTTAAACGTGATATTTTGTAAAAAAAAATATATATCTGAAGTTTTTTCATTTAATTAAAATTAATTAATTAAAAAAACTTAATTTTATTTCTCATTACAAAATATTTTAATTAAAACCAAATATTCGAATTAATTAAATTAATAGAATAAATAAAACTAATATTTACCATTCACGTATTTAATATAAAAAATAAATTAAATACAAGATAAATATAAAATATCCCAATTTTATGAACGAATCGGAACTCTAAAGAGTTTCAGTCTTCTACTAAAAAATAAGTTTGAAGTCTTTTAGTTGCTGTAAAATTCTACTGGATACTGGATAATTCCACTACATTTGGCTGCATCAGGATTTCTCGATTCATAATAATACTGTTTTTTCAGAATTTGCAGCTTGGGAATAGTTTTCTTTGCACCGAAACAGTATATAAAAAAACAGCAGCTAACCGAAACACTGAAGCCTACAACGCCTGCTTTGGAGACCGGCGACTGTTTGGATTGGAATAAAAATTGCTTCCGAATTCCAAACAGTGCCGCTGCTGTGTTAAAGTCACCGCTTGGAAAATCGTGCCCTGTTTGGAATTGGCTGCTGCCCGTATGGCCGAAACAACCTGGGAAAAGCGTCTGGATATCTGCCGAATATGGCGCTGTGTCACGCCCCAAAACTCAGGGTCACGTGAAAATTCATCAAACACCAGTTTTTATAAAAATATAAGTTTTCATATATTCAAAACCGCCTGTTGAAAACAATAGAATATCCAACAAAAGATATCTCGCATAAACAAGGTATAGAGATCCAACATGCATACAGTATATCGCCTTATAGCGTACAAAACCTACCTTCAGGAATAGGCATACCAAAAAGAAAAACTATAACAGTCTTCCACCACCACGGGCACCATCAGAGCTACTCATGATCATCATCCACATCATCACCTGAAAAAGATTTTATACAGAAAATCTCACCCGTGAGCCGAAACCGAATAGAAACAGACGATAAAACTGTAAAGCAGAAATATGCAATCGTATAGAGTGGGAGCGAACTCAACCACAGAACCCAAAAAGGTTTTTACATCATAAAACCCCGCGTTTCCCACAAACCTCCAAAACAGTTTTCCCTTCACAACTAAGCATTTATACAATGCAAAACACATTTTATAGTTGAAGGAAAATAGCAACCAAAACATCGTTCCCTCACGGAATGTACCATCGTGGAAAAGAAGCAGAATATGATCCTATGTACCGACTCCATCACACGACAGAGATAACAGCGATAGACCCCTGTCCAGTATCTAATCCCTATACATCATGGGACCAGTTAGATACACACAAGTTCTATACGGAGCACCACAACGTAAAGCTTAATTTACGGGCGACAACCCGAGGGAACTAAGCACCCAACCGCCTCAATTTACGGGGACCAACCCGAAGGACCTGAGTACCTACACTATGCACGTTTCCAGACTTACACTGAGGGCAACTCGGGCCAAATACACGTCATCTCGGTACATCTAGATAATCTTCTAAAAACAGTACCGTAGCTTAACTACGAAAATATTTTCTCAAAATAATACATTATACATGTATATAGATCCATCCATCAACATGGAGATCAACAAAATATTTTCAAAATATTTTTTTCAATTTTCAACAAAACGTTTCAAAACCTGAGACTCAACCCCAAAGGCGAGCTCCAAACCTCCAAAACACCAAGTGTTGAGATTTTTTACAAAGCCACCATTTTCCACCATTTTCAAGAAAATCCTTTGAAAACCATACTACCACGTGTCATATACTATAAGCTAAGAAAAGCGAACAACGTGCTTTCTATCAGAAAAACAAGATTTAAACATAACATATGACATTTGATGCATTTTTTATCCGGTGAAAACACAAATAATTACATATAACACCCTCATAACAACAGTAGGCCTAGAATCTTACCTCGTTAGGTCAAAACTCGACGCCTCAAAAATCAGACCTTGTCGGAACGAGAATCTGACCGGATGAGCGCGAAGTTAACAGCGTAGATAACAAGAATCCACAAGCTAAACATCAAAAACTAGGCTCTGGTAGGTCAAATATGTAGCGTGAAGGCAAAGAGAATGGAAGAAACAAATATTTTTCCAAACGTTCCAAGGGCTGGAATACTTATAAGCTCGCCAAAAAGGCAGTTCATTCGACTGAAGAGGTCACTTCAGTCGACTGAAGCTCCTTGAAAAACGCACCACCGCCCAGTTTAGTCGACCGAACCCCCTGGTTCAGTCGACCGAACTCAAGAAAACTGGTTCAGTCGACTGAACATAGCAGCCCAGTCGACCGAATCCGAGGGTTTGAGCTTACTGGTTTTTGGTCTCGATTTTGCATTCTAAGGCCAACCAAACAAGCCTAAATAAGGTTCGAGAAAGCATAAAACACGTCTACATGCTGTTCTACAACTCTAAAATATAAGTCATGCATCGATGATATACATAACATGAAGAAAATACGTCAACATTTATATATATCAAAAATAAAGCGATGTAGGGTCTCACAACTCTCCCCCCTTAAGGAATTTTGCCCCCGAAATTCACTACAAGGTCACGAGATAAATAGGTCTAGGTATCTACCACGCATCCCAGACTCAAGCTCCCAAGTCGCTTTCTCAACCCCATTATGAAGCCACTGAACCTTGACATATGCAATCGTTCTCCCCCGCAGCACCTGTTCCTTTGTATCTAGGATCTGCATAGGATGCTCCTCATACGTCACATTCTCATCAACTCACAACTCAATCCAATCTAATACATGAGACGGATCCGGCTCATACCTCCGAAGCATAGAAAGGTGAAAGACGTTGTGCACAGATGCTAACTGAGGTGGCAAGGTCAGACGGTATGCTACCACCCCAATCCTCTCCAGGATCTCGAAGGGTCCAATAAAACGTGGTGGTAGCTTCCCGCGACGGCCTCTGCGTGGCGAGACCTTCAAAAACACGTGATCCCCCACTACAAACTCTAACGGTCTCCTCCTCTGATCCGCATAACACTTCTGACGGCTCTGAGCTATCACCAGACGCTGACGAATCACGGCAATCTGCTCCGTCGTCTCTCGTACTAAGTCGGGTTCCAAAATAGCAGTCTCTCCCACCTCTGTCCAACAAACAGGCGACCTACACGGTCTACCATACGGAGCCTCATATAGTGCCATTCTAATACTGGACTGGTAACTGTTGTTGTATGCAAACTCTGCCAGTGATAGATGATCCTCCCAAGAACCCCAAAAGTCAAGGATGCAAGCTCTCAACATATCCTCTAAAATCTGGATGGTCCTCTCAGACTAACCGTCGGTCTGAGGATAAAAAGCTGTACTAAAAGTCAAACTCGTCCCCAAAGCCACCTGAAGTCTCTGCCAAAAACGCGATGTAAAGCGCGGGTCTCGATTAGAAACAATAGTCACAGGTACTCCGTGTAGTTGGACTATCTCATGAACATACAACCTACCCAATCTGTCCACTGAATCTGTCACTCGAATGGGGAGGAAGTGAGCAGATTTCGTCAACCTATCCACTATAACCCAAATAGCATCGTGTTCCTTTGGCGAGCGTGGAAGTCCTGATACAAAATCCATAGTGGCATTCTCCCACTTCCACTCAGATACAGGCAACGGTTGTAACAATCTGACAGGTATCTGGTGTTCCACCTTTACTTGCTGACAAGTAAAGCATCGAGAAATGAATCGAATCACATCCCCCTTCATTCCTATCCACCAGAACTGACGACGCAAGTCATGATACATCTTCGTGCCTCCTGGATGCACTGCAAGTCGTGAATGATGAAACTCATGTACCACCTCAACACGGCACGACTCTGGCACAAAAAGACACCCTGCCAACCTCAAACTCTAATCTGAATCCACTGTCCATCTTGATGTGTCCTTCTCGCTAGCAATGTGGTCCCGTATCATCTGAGCCTCCTGATCAGTCCCCTGAGCCTCTGGCACGCGTGCAACCAATGCAGGCTGTGAAGCTACAGAATATAAAGTCGCACCTCCCCCTGTCTCCCTGAGACAGATCAAACTCTCCAACAGCTCCGAGCATGTCCCATTCCCGTAGAGCCACAGAAGCTAACAAGTCACGAGATCTCCTACTGAGTGCGTCAGCTACGACATTTGCCTTCCCCGGATGGTACTGTAAATCAAAGTCGTAGACTCCCAACAACTCCATCCATCGTTGCTGGCGAAGATTCAGGTCTTTCTATGAAAACAAGTATTTTAAACTCTTGTGATTAGAGAAAACCTCGAAATGCTCACCATATAGATAATGCCGCCATGTTTTCAAAGCAAAGACCACAGCTGCCAACTCCAAATCATGAGTCGGGTAATTCCTCTCGTGTGTTTTCAGCAGTCGGGAGCCGTAGGCTACAACCTTACCTCCCTGCATCAACACACCGCCCAAACCGTCAAGTGAAGCATCACAATACACTGTATACCCCAGACCTCACGCTGGAATAATCAACACTGGCTCATTGGTCAATCTCCTCCTCAGCTCCTGAAAAGATGACTCACAAGAATCACTCCACACAAAACTAACTCCCTTCCGCGTCAGACGCGTCATCGGTGCTGCAAGCCTAGAGAATTCCTTCATGAACCGCCGATAATAGACCCAGAAAACTGCGGATCTCAAAAACGTTCTTCGGTTGCTGCTAATCCGTCACTGCATCAGTCTTTGTCGAGTCTACTGATACCCCATCCTTCGACACCACGTGTCCAAGGAATCTCACCTCTGTCTAAGGAATCTCACCTCTGTCCAGGTAGGAGTGGAAGATACGGTTCATCAGACCCATAAATGTAGCAGGGGCGTTCATCAGACCAAACGGCATAACCAGAAACTCGTAGTGACCATAGCAAGTCCGAAAGGCGGTCTTCGCTATGTCCTCATCCCTAATCCGCAGCTGATGATACCCTGACCTCAAGTCAATCTTCAAAAAGCAGCGCGATCCCCTCAACTGATCAAACAGGTCATCAATCCTAGGCATAGGATATTTATTCTTCACTATCACCTGATTCAGCTTCCTGTAGTCTATACATAGTCTCAACGACCCATCCTTCTTCTTCAAGAACAAAGCTGGTGTTCCCCACGGCGACGTACTTGGCCGTACAAACCCTTTGTCCAGCAACTCCTGCAACTGCACCTTGAGTTCTCTCAACTCAGCTGGTGCAAAGCAATAAGATGGCATAGAGATAGGAGCAGTTCCTGGAACGAGATCAATTGAGAACTCCACATCACGGCTCTGTAGCAACTCAAACAGATCGTCAGGAAAGATGTCTGGATAGTCACACACCACTGGAGGTAACTCCTCTCGAACCTCATCTGGCACATCTAATATGAGAGTAGAAAAGAGAGAACCCAAGTTCCATCGAACTCGCGCGGCACCTGGTACAGACACCAAGCCCTCATCCCGATCACCCACAAAGTAGAAGCAGTCACCCTCCGGTGTACAGATTGACACTCTCCGCCGCTCACAATCTAATAGGCATGGTAGGTAGTCAGCCAGTCCATCCCTAGGATGACATCAAGCATGGTCATGTCTAGAATGATAAAATCAAACTCTAAACAACGACCGGCGACCTCCAGCACGCAGGATCTACAAACAAGGCTCAGCATCATACTCCCACTAACTGGGGTCTCCACACACAAGATACTACTCAACCAGTCCATTTCCAACCCCAATGCAGACACAAATGTAAAGGATATAAATGAATGTGATGCTCCCGTGTTTATAAGAACACTGGCCCATGATCTAAAGACTAAAAGAGTACCTCTGATCATGGCTAGAGTAACTGCTGCATCAGACACAACTAGTGCTTTGGAAGCACTGTGATCAGCAAGAACATAAACCCTGGCCTGTGGCAGTCTGGTCTGCCCACCATAACCCTGAGTCGATGGCTGCCTCACTGAATGAGCTGAAGCACCTCCTTCCGCAATCCTAGACGTCTGGGCCCTAGGCTGCTACGGAGCCTGACATCTCTGTACAGATGAAGCAACTAGCACTCCTATCGCACCCTGGATATTTCCCTCTCTAGGACAGTATCTACGCAAGTGCCCAGACTGACCACACCCAAAACAAATAGGTGGGTCTCTCGCCTATGACTGGACGAGTGCTGAACTCTAAGCCTAGCCCTTCTGCGGGCACTCAACTGAACGATGTCCCAGCTGTCCACAGCGATAACAGATCAATCCTCTCTGCTCTAGCCTTCCTGTCGAGGCCACTGAAAGTGTAGATGTAGACGACTGCGGCTAATATGATCCAGCAAAACGAGAACTAGGTCCAGACGACCTCTGGCGCTTGTTCCTACGCCCCTGAGATTGTGTATCTCCACTGCCCTGTTGGTTCTTACCCTTTCTGATCCTACGGCTATCTGCCAACGAGTTCTCTACCCGAATAGCAGCTTCCACCAGCTTGATGTACACCTCCACATCCAGAGCTGCAACCCTATCCTTGATAACAGGTCGAAGTCCCCTCTTAAACCTCCGAGTACGCAACTCCTCTGTCAATACCATCTCTGGTGCAAATCGCGACAGATTCGTGAACTTGGCCTCATACTGGACCACAGACAGATTCCCCTGAACAAGAGAGAGAAACTCCTCTTGATAAGTATCTCTCGAAGATCTCGAGAAACACTTCTCCAAGAAGACTCTCGTAAAACAGCCCACGTCTCATCCACGGTGGTCTTAGCGAACTTCCACCACTCTCTAGCATCTTCCCGCAGTTAAAACGCTGCCAACTTTACGCGTAAAGCATCCTCTTCGATATCCAGAGTATCGAAGATCGTCATGGTCACTTCCAACCATTCAGTAGCCACCTTTGGGTCAAGCTCCCCAGAAAAGGTCAGAAGATCCAACCGCTGAAACTCCCGCATGGCCACAGAAGCCTTTGACTCAGGAACCCGTACACTAGCCCTGGTCACTTCTGCCATAGCTTGCATAGTGGAAAGCATCTCTTGGACAACGTCAGCACCGCCCACTTGTTCCTGTGGGGCATGAACGTCTCCCTCCTTTGAAACTTGAACATAAGCACGACCTCGGCCTCAGCCACGATCTCGTCCCCACACTCCCCGCGTGGACATAATTCTATATAAAGCAATATAACAGGATAAGCTTTTATATAGCATGTTACTACGTAACATAAACACATAATCATGCTAGCACGTAGCCACGTAAGATTATGCAAACACATCTCACACACCGAGGAGAACTAAAAAGATAGACACGTCAATTTGGATAATGTATTCAGATTCCTTACTAGAATACACGTCGACCAAACGCGCTTCTAACTTAGCTTCCAAATATGTTTAACCAAACGCCCGAAGGCAAGACTAGTCAATCCTGAGATTCAACCTCTATACACACGTATACACAACGATTATGCTCAGAAAGCTATTAACATGTTATAAATCAACGTTTAAACACATGCAAGCAAGCCTATACAATCAACCTCACCAGGTGATAAACCCTCTTCCATGGCTCTTAGGTTTTCGAACCCAGAACTCTGATACCAAGTTGTCATGCCCCAAAACCCAGGGTTATGTCAAAATCCATCAAACACCAATTTTTATGGAAATACAGGTTTTCATATGTTCAAAACCGCCTGTTGAAAATAATAGAATACCCAACAAAAGATATCTCTCATAAACAAGGTATACAGATCCAACATGCATACAGTATATCGCCTTATGGCGTACAAAACCTGCCTTCAGGAACAGGCATACCAAAAAGGAAAACTATAACAGTCTTCCATCACCACGGGCACCATTAGAGCTACTCATGATCATCATCCACATCATCACCTGAAAAAGGTTTTGTACAAAAAATCCCACACGTGAGTCGAAACCCAATAGAAACAGACGATAAAGCTGTAAAGCAGGAAACATGCAATCGTATAGAGTGGGAGCGAACTCAACCACAGAACCCAAAAAAGTTTTTACGTCATAAAACCCCACGTTTCCCACAAACCTCCAAAATAGTTTTCCCTTCACAGCTAAGCATTTATACAATGCAAAACACATTTTACAGTTAAATGAAAACAGTAACCAAAACATCGTTCCCTCACGGAATGTACCATCATGGAAAAGAAGAAGAATATGATCCTATGTACCGACTCCATCACACGACAAATGTAACAACGATAGATCCCTGTCTAGTATCTAATCCCCATACATCATAGGACCGATTAGATATACACAAGTTCAATACGGAGCACCACAACATAAAGCTTAATTTACGGGCAACAACCCGAGGGAACTAACCACCCAACCACCTCAATTTACAGGGACGAACCCAAAGGACCTGAGTACCTACGCTGCGCACGTTTCTGGACTTACACCGAGGGCAACTCGTGCCAAATGCACGTCATCCCAGTACATCTAGATAATCTTCTAAAAATAGTACCATAGCTCAACTACGGAAATATTTTCTCAAAACAATACATTATGCATGTATATAGATCCATCCATCAACATGGAGATTAACAAAATATTTTCAAAATGTGTTTCCCCGTTTTCAACAAAACGTTTCAAAACCTGAGACTCAACCCCGAAGGCGAGCTCCAAACCTCCAAAACACCAAGTGTT
>JAULJZ010059346.1:0-13610 GCA_032270985.1 Heliamphora pulchella
ATGAGAATTTTCATCCAAACAATGGATTGGAGAGCTTGGAGAGTGATTGTCCAAGGTAACTTTAAACCTACTAAAACCGTTGAAGGAAAAGAGGTTCCAAAACGTGAAGAAGAAATGAATGAGAGTGTTATGAAAATACTCCAAATAAATTCTAGTGCTATGAATACTTTATATTGTGCTCTTGATGCAAATGAATATAATCGTATTATGACTTGCAAGAATGCTAAAAAAATATGAGAAAAATTAGAAATTACATATGAAGGTACACAAGAAATCAAAGATTCTAGAATTGATATATTAATTAGTGGAAATGAAGGATTTAAAATGAGTAATGATGAATCCATCTCTAGCATGTATACTCGGTTTACTCACATTATTAAATTCTCTTAGTGCTCTTACTAATTTTGTGAATTGTTAAGGAAAGTGCTCAAGGTCTTACCACCCATTTGGGAAGCTAAGGCAACGGCCATTTCGGAAGCTAAAGATCTAAGAGTTATGGCGTTGGATGAACTCATCGGATCCCTCTTGACGTATGAACTCAAGATCAACGATAGAGTCAACGAGCAAAACAAAACGAAGAAATCTATTGCTCTAAAAGCGTCAAAAGAAAGTTCTAGTGACGAAGAAAAAGAAGAGGTTGATGACGATGATATGGCTCTCATCACTAGAAGTCTCGAAAAGTTCTTCAAAAGAGAAAAGATTTGTAAGAAAATTTCTTAACATAAGATTTGATAAAGGTGATTCAAGCAAGAGAGATTACAAGAAAGATCCCATCACTTGCTATAATTGCAAGAAAATGGGACACATCAAGCCGGAGTGTCCTCTTCTCAAAAAGGATCCAAAGAAGAAAAAGAGTGCCATGAAAGCTACAACTTGGGATGACATGGATTCAAACAAGTCTAGCGAAAGTTCTAGCGATGAGGAAGTTGTAAATTTTTTCTTGATGGCTAGTATGGATGAGGAGGTAAATTCTCACCCTAATTCAAACTTACTTGAATCTAGCTCCTGTAATGAATCTAGTACTTATGAGTCCTTGCCATCTTATGAAGAACTTAAAAATGAATTATATAACTTGCATAAAAAATTCTTGAAATTAGGAATGAAAAATATAAATTTGAAAAAGGAAAATGAGAAACTCACTAAGGAAATTGAAAATCAATCCACAGTATTGAACGATCTAAAGGACTCCTTTTCAAATAATCAAAAAGATCTTAATTTGCAAGTTGAAACATTGGAAAGAGAAAAACTTATAAAGTTAAATTTGACAAAGTTACAAAAATTTCCGTAAATGAGATTTCTCAATTAGAAAAGGAAAACGAATTGTTAAGAAAAGAAATTAAGACTTTAAAAGGAAAGGATCTTGAAAATGATATCTCATGTGATTTGAAGAAGAAAGTAGATGACTACTCCAAAATTATTTACAAATTTACAAATGGAAAGGAAAACTTTGAAAGACTTTTAGGAGCTCAAAGAATGTCGTTAAATAAAGAAGGCATTGGTTACAATGGAGAAACAAGCTACAAAAAAACATTGAAAAGCTCTTTTGTAAAAGAATCCAAAGAGTTTCAAGCCTCATCTTCAAGAAACTTTTATGAACACACAATTTGTTTCCTACGTAAGAAAAAGGGACATTAAATTTGATTGTCCAATAAAAAAGAAAAAATGGTATCACAAAATTGGTGTGGAAAATTAAAAGCACTAATCCTAAAGGACCCAAAAAGATTTGGGTACCAAAGAAAATTACTTAATTTGTTTTGTAGGTATGCTTGAAGTCCACCACATCTAAAGAAAAATGGTACATGGATAGTGAATGTTCAAGGCACATGATGGGAGACAAAACAAAATTCTTGAGCTTGAAACCTAAAGAAGGAGACTATGTGACCTTTGGAGATAATGGTAAAGGCAAGATCATCGGTGAAGGTAAAGTTGGTAAAGAATCCTCTATTCATATTGATAATTTCTTACTTGTTGATGGTCTAAAGCATAATCTCTTAAGCATTAGTCAATTATGTGATAAAGGATATTGTGTTACATTCAAGCATGATACTTGTATTGTTAAAGATAAGAATGTTCATAAAATTTTATTTGTTGCAAATCGATTTGAAAATGTGTATACCATAAATTTTGATAAACTAGATTCTCAAAATGTCAAATGCTTTTCGGCACAAAATGAAACAAGTTGGTTATGGCATAGGAGGCTAGGTCATGCTAGCATGGATCTCCTATCTAAACTTGTCAAGAAAGATTTGGTGAAAGGATAGCCCAAAACCAAATTCATTAAGGACAAAATTTGTGATACTTGCCAATTTGGTAAACAAGCCAAAATGAGTTTCAAAAAGAAACTAGAAATTTCTACAAATAGGTCACTACAATTACTTCAAAATCTTAGTGGAAAAGTATACGATTTTGTAATAGTTGATACTTTTTCAAGGTATACTTGGGTTTTATTTCTTACATCAAAAGATGAAGTACATTTTGTATTTGCCAAACTTTGTAGAAAACTTCAAAATGAAAAGGGCTATTCAATCTTAAACATCAGTAGTGATAGAGGATGAAAATTTAAAAATAAAGAGGTTAAAAATTTTTGTGATCAAAATGGTATTTTTCATAATTTTTTGGCTCCTCGAACTCCTCAACAAAATGGAATTGTAGAGAAGAAAAATCGTTCATTACAAGAGATGGCTCGAACTATGTTAAATGAGCACAAGTTGCCTAAGTACTTTTGGGCCGAAGCGGTCAATACCGCTTGTTATGTAATGAATAGAGCTTATATAAGAACTCATCTTAACAAAACTCCTTATGAACTATGAAATGGAAGAAAGCCCAACATTTCCTATTTTCATGTTTTTGGTTACAAATGCTTTGTATTGAATGAAAAAAATGATTTAGGCAAATTTGATTCCAAATCGGATGAAGGTATATTTCTTGGTTATGCATTTAATAGCAATGCTTATAGAATTTATAACAAAAGAACGATGTCTCCAGTTGAATATATTCATGTTAGATTTGATGAAGCTAATCATTTCTCTTCTAAGATTTCTAATGATGATGATATAGAAATCAACAAAGGAATAGAGGATTTGCAAATCAACGATGATAAAGGAAAAAGCATCGAAGTTCATATCGATGATTAAGAGGAACATGAAGAGTTGCCAAAAGAATGGAAGATTGTAAAAGATCACCCATTGGATCAAATTATTGGTGAACCATCAAAAGGGGTAACTACTCGATCCTCTTACAAAAATATTAGTAATCATCTTGCATTTGTATCTCAAGAAGAACCAAAAAATATAAATGATGCACTAGAAGATGATTCACGGACAATGGCTATGCAAGAGGAACTTAACCAATTCGAAAGAAATGAAGTATGGAATTTAGTTTCTAGACCTAGAAATCATACCATAATTGGAACCAAATGGATTTATAGAAATAAAAATGATGAAAATGGCATAGTTGTCCATAACAAGGCTATGCTAGTGGCTCAAGGATATAATTAAGAAGAAGAAATAGACTTTAAAGAGACCTATGCACCTGTAGTTACGATGGAAGCCATACGCATGTTGTTTGCATATGCATCACATAAGAATTTCAAACTATATCAAATGGATGTAAAAAGTGCATTCTTAAATGGCTATATCAATGAAGAATCTATGTTGAACAACCGCCGGATTTTGAAAACTATCATTATCCCAATCATGTTTTTAAATTATCCAAAGCATTGTATGGTTTAAAGCAAGCTCCTAGAGCTTGGTATGAAAGATTAAGAGGTTTCCTACTAGAAAATGGCTTTATAAGAGGCAAAATTTACACAACATTTTTCATAAAAACAAACCATGAAGATATGCTTATCATTCAAATATATGTTGATGATATTATATTCAATGCAAATAACGAAAGCTTGTGCAAGGAATTCTCATTGTGTATGCTAAAGGAATTCAAAATGAGCATGATGGGCGAACTCACTTTCTTCCTCAGACTTCAAATCAAACAAGCCAAAAATGGAATGTTTGTAAGTCAATCAAAGTACATACGGGACTTGTGAGACACAGAACCTTATTCTTTTGTGATATTTATATGCATGACGTGTTTCTTTCAGTATATGAATAGCCTTGATGCATGAGTTACGCTTTAAAGTTGTAGAACAGCATGTATAAATGTGTTATATGCTTTTCGGGGTTTGGTAGAGGCTTGTTTGGCTTGTGTTTGGACCAAAAACCTTGTTTTGCTTCGGAAACACACTGCCCAGCAGTTTAGTCGACTGGAGGGCTTGGCCTAGTCGACTGAACAGAAAATTTTGGGTTCGGTCGACTGAACTCAAGGGTTTGGTCGACTGAACAAAAACTTTTTGGCGTGTTTATAAATATCCCAGTGGCTGGAGATATTTATTAAAACCTTTCTTCCAGGCTAAGTTTCCCCTTTTCTCTGCCTTCTTTCTAGCTTTGAGGGCCCAGGGCTTAGTTTTGGGTTGTTTCCTTTGTGGATCTTTGCTATCGGGGCCGAGGGTTTCGCATCCATCCGGTCAGATTCTCATTCTGACGATGTTCAGTTTTAAAACATCGAGTTCTTGACTCTCCGAGGTAGGATTCTAGACCGTACTGTTGTATAAGGGTGATATATGTAATTATAGGTGTTTCCATTGGGTAGAAAATACATCGAATGTGATTTTCATGTGCAAATCTTGGTTTTGAGTAAAAGTGGATTTTTACGCCTTTTCTTGGTTGTATATGTGATTCGGGTACGTGGTATCCGCAGTTTTCAAAATGAGGTTTGAAAACGAGTTGTTTTGTGAAAATGGTGAAAAACATCTTTTTGGAGGTTTGGAGCTAACCCACGGGATTAAGTCTCAACTCTTAAACGTTTTATTGGAAAAGGTTTTAGATCTCCTTGTTGATGGATTGGATCTCTTTTATACATGTGTTGGATAAACTATTTCATGGGTTTTTGTGATTGAGCTACGGTGGATTTTTAAATGTTTCCATAAATGTACCATGACAGTGTGTGGTTTTGAGTTAGGCTTCTATTGCTCCTTGTTGGAAGTCCAAAAATGTGCACAGAGTGGGTTCGCTACGGTCCCTTGGGTTAATCCCCGTATATGTGGTTTGGTTGGCTTCGTTCAACGGTCGTGGAAATTCGTAAAGAAGTATGTTGCCTCGTGAGTGGCTTTATTATTGTAGCTCCGTATAGAATTTGTCATTATCTAGCAGGACTTAAGTGGTTCAGAACTAGGATAATGGACAGGAATCTATAGTTGTTACCTTTGTCTGTGTGGCTGAGTCGGTACATAGGATTACATTTTATCTTTCTCCTCGGTTGAGTGGCTTGAGTGGAGCTTACTATTTGTCTACAGTTTTTCCTTAACTGTGGCATGATATCTATTAGGATGATATGCATAGTTTGAAGGATGAAAAATGTGAGATTTTATGAGATAAAACCTTTTCGAGACTCGTGGCAATCTGATGAAAACTTGTGATTTTGGAAGAAAAACCTTTTTGGCTCCTGTGGTTGAGCCTGTGTGTGTAATTGCATAGCCTGCTTTACAGTTTTACTATCTATTTTCTATTGGGCTTCAGCTTATGGTGTGGGATTTTACTGTAAAACCCTTTTATGGTGAGCACGAGTAGTTGACCTAGATTTCTGTGGTGGCGGAAGACTAGTTGTAGTTTCCTTGTTTTGACATGTACTTTTACATGTGATGCCTATTTCAGAAGGCTGGTTTTGTACGCCTTGAGACATTATATTTATTCATGTATGAGATTGCATGTTTTCAGTTTATGAGAGTTGAACTGTGGGGATTTTTATCCAAATGTTAAATATTTTTGAGTTGATGGTTTTCCAACTACAAATCTTATTTTCTCAAACGGTGTTTGGGAGGGCTTTCGCGTGACCCTAGTGTTTGAGGCGTGACAACCTGGTATCAGAGCTCTGGGTTCGAATACCTACGAGTCATTGAAAAGAGGGTACATCACCTTGTGAGGATGTATGTGTGCTTGACTGCATGTGTTCAAGAGTTTTCTTACATAAGCATGATTGCCTGTTTAGCATGATGGTTGTGTATATGTGGGCATGAAGGTTGGACCTTATGATTGATTAGTCTTGCCTTCGGGCGTTTAGATTAACAAACTTGGGAGCCATGTTAGAGACATGTTTCACGGACGTGATTTCTAGCAAGGAATCTAAGTAGATTATCCAGATGGACGAGTCCTTCTTGTTGGTTCTCCTCGGTATGTGAGATGTGATGAAATGATCTTAAGTGGCTATGTGTTAACATGCTTATACATGATATGTCGTTTACGTTAGCAATAACATGTTGTATGGATGCTTATCTTGTTATGTTGCTTTCGTATAGGATTATGTCCACGTGGGGAGGACGAGGCCGTGGTCGAGGCCGTGGCCGTGGTTCTGGCCGAAGGGACGCTCCAGTCCCAGATATTGGGGATGCTAATGCACCCCAAGGACCTATTGACGCAGATCTGATGCTTGAGATGGTAGGCTCCATCCGGTAGCTGGCTGAGGCCTCTAAGGGGAGAGAGAGCATACTTGAGCTGAGGGCGACGGCCGCGATGCGTGAGTTACACTGTCTGGACCCTCCTACCTTTTCTGGGGATCCCAACCCCACGGTGGCCACTGAGTGGCTGGAGCTGGTTACCAGAATCCTTGATACTCTTCAGATTGAGGAGGATGATCTGCGAGTTTCTTTTGCTGCCTTCCAACTGAGGGGGAGTGCTCATATGTGGTGGAAGTTCGCCAAGACCAGAGTATGGGGCACCTGGGATGCATTCACGAAGGTATTTCTGGAGAAATACTGTTCAGCGACTTTGAGGGATCGCTACAGAGAGGACTTTCTTTTCCTGACTCAGGGGACGACGTCAGTGGTTGAGTATGAGGCAGAGTTTACTAGCCTGTCCCGATTTGCAAAGGAGGTTGTGCCTACTGATGAGTTCCGTGCGAAGCGGTTTGAAAGGGGTTTGAGGCCCGCTATTCATGACAGAGTAGTAGCGTTCAGGATGCAAGTCTTTACAGAGTTAGTGGAGACCGCCATGAAGGTGGAGGATACTCTGAACGAGACGCGCAGAGACAGGGACATTAGGGGTCAGTCAAGTGGGGGACGCGCACAGGATCGGGGAAGCAAGGACAAGCGTCAGCGGACATCTGGTCCGAGTTCTTATCCAGTAGGGTCATATCAGCCACAGTCTTCTGCCTCTACACCTCTCGTAGCTTCAACGGGAAGGTCAAATAAAAGAGAGATTCTTTGTCACAAATGTTAACTGCCAGGGCATCGTGCGGCAAAATGCCAGAGTCTAGCACCTGTTCAGGCACAGTAGCAATCACAGGCACCAGGGAGAGGACCGCTGGTATGTTTTTGAGTGCGGCCAGTCAGGGCACATCCGAAGGAACTGCCCCAGAGGAGGGAGCTTTCACAGTACAGCAGGAGCACTAGCTGTTCCATCTAGCCATGGACGCCAGCCATCTAGGTTTGCAAAAGGGGGTGCATCAGTGCAGTCGGGCAAACAGTCGGCAGTTCAGGGCCGCAGTGGATAGGCCATGGCTTATGTTCTTGCAGATCCCAGTTCATCCAGAGCACCGGTCGTACCCGATGCTGCTGCTACCTCCTCTATGATCGGAGGTACTTTTCTAGTCAATAGATCATGGGCTAGTGTTCTTATCAACACCGGAGCTTCACATTTGTTTATATCATCTTCTTTTGCATCAGCTTTGGGGTTGGAAATGGACTGTTTGCGTAGTACTTTGAGCATGGAGACCCCAATCAGTGGGAGTGTGACATTGAGTCTTGTCTGTAGATCCAGTGTGTTGGAGGTCGCCGGCCGTTGTTTAAAGTTTGACTTTGTTATTCTAGAGATGACCGCGTTTGATGTCATCCTAGGGATGGATTGGCTGACCACCTATCGTGCCTTTATTGATTGCGATCGACAGAGGGTAACGATCTGTACACCGGCGAGAGATTGTTTTTGCTTTGTGGGAGACCGGGATGCGGGTTTGATGTCTTTGCTCAGTACTGTGCACCAAGGTAACTTGGGTTTCCTCTTTTCTGCCCTTATGTTGGATGAGGTAGTTAGGAGTCGAGGAGAGTTACCTTTGGTGGTTTGCGACTACCCATATGTCTTTCCTGACGATCGGTTTGAGTTGCTACTGAGCTGGGAGGTAGAGTTTTCTATTGATCTGGTTTCCAAAGTTGCTCCCATATCTATACCGTCCTATCGTTTTGCACCTGCTGAGTTATGTGAACTCAAGGTACAATTTCAGGAGTTGCTAGACAGAGGGTTTATACGCCTGAGTCATTTGCCGTGGGGAGCTCCTGCTCTTTCTGCTAAGAAGGATGGATCTTTGCGTTTGTGTGTCGATTACCGGAAGCTGAATCAGGTGACAGTGAAGAACAGGTATCCGATGTCGAGGATAGATGATTTGTTTGATCAGCAGAAAGGTTCAAGCTGCTTCTCGAAGATTGACTTGAGATCGGGATATCACCAGTTGAGGATTAGGGATGAGGACATAGCGAAGACCGCCTTCCGGACTCGCTATGGTCACTATGAGTTTCTGGTTATGCCGTTCGGTCTGACGAACGCTCCTACCACGTTCATGGGTTTGATAAACCGGATCTTCCATCCTTATCTCGACAGTTTTGTGGTTGTATTTGTGGATGATATACTTATATATTCACCCACTAGGGAGGCACACGAGGATCACCCGAGGATCGTGCTACGGACTTTGAGAGAGCATCACTTGTATGCGAAGTTCAAGAAGTGCGAGTTCTGGATGTCTGAGGTGAGGTTTCTTAGACACGTAGTGTTGACAGACGGAGTAGCTGTGGATTCGTCAAAGGCTGATGCTGTGACGGGTTGGGAGCTACCAAAGAGTGTCTTTGAGATTCGTAGTTTTCTGGGCTTGGCAGGCTACTACCGACGGTTCGTGAAGGACTTTGCGAGACTTGTTGCACCAATGATGTGACAGATGCGGAAGGGAGTTTTGTTTGTTATGAGTGAGTCCTGTGAGTCAGCATTCCAGGAGCTGAAGATGAGGTTGACTAGCGCGCCAGTGTTGATCATTCCAGAGCGAGGCTTGGGGTATACAGTGTACTGCGATGCATCACATGACGGTCTTCGATGTGTTCTGATGCAGGGGTAAGGTTGTAGCCTATAGTTCTCGGCAGTTGAAGACGCACGAGAAGAACTACCCGACACACGATCTGGAGTTGGCAGCCGTGGTCTTTGCCTTGAAGACATGGGGTCACTATCTTTATGGTGAGCATTTCGATGTTTTCTCCGATCACAAGAGTCTAAAATACTAGTTTTCGCAGAAGGACCTGAACTTGCGCCAACGACGATGGATAGAGCTGTTGGAGGATTATGAATTTGATTTGCAGTATCATCCAGGGAAGGCCAATATTGTGGCAGACGCTCTCAGTAGGGGATCTCACGGGTCGTTAGCTTCTGTGGCTATACGTGAGTGGGACATGCTTGGAGAGGTTGAAGAATTTGATCTGTGTCTCGGGGAGACAGTGACGGGTGCCGCCCTATTTTCAATAGTTACTCGACTAGCGTTGATAGCACGTGTGCTAGAGGTTCAGCAGACTGACCAAAAGGCTCATATGATACAAGATCGTGTTGCTAGTTGAGAGAACACAACAAGATGGATTGTGGGTTCAGATCAGAGTCTGAGATTGGCTGGGAGGTTGTTTGTTCCAAAGTCATGCCGAGCAGATCTTCTACGTGAGTGTTATCATTCTCGCCTTGCAGTGCATTCTGGAGGCACGAAGATGTACCATGACCTTCGTCGTCAGTTCTATTGGACGTGAAGGAAGAGAGACGTGATCCAGTTTGTTTCTCGGTGCCTTACCTGTCAGAAGGTGAAGGCGGAACACCAGAGACCGACAGGTTTGTTACAGTCGTTGCCTGTATCAGAGTGGAAGTGGGAGAACATCACGATGGACTTTGTGTCAGGACTTCCTCGATCACCTAGGGGACACGATGCCGTGTGGGTTGTGGTTGATAGGTTGACGAAGTCTGCATACTTTCTCCCCATCCGAGTAAAGGATTCGATGGAACGACTAAGTAGCTTGTATGTCAGAGAGATAGTCTGGTTACATGGAGTGCCAGTATCTATTGTTTCTGACCGAGACCCGCACTTCACATCGCGCTTTTGGCAGAGTCTTCAAGAGGCTTTGGGGACGTACTTGATGTTCAGTACTACTTTTCACCCCCAGACGGATGGTCAGTCTGAGAGGACAATACAAATTCTGGAGGATATGCTGAGGGCATGTGTCCTTGATTTCAGAGGTTCATGGGAGGATCATCTACCGCTGGTAGAGTTTACATACAACAATAACTATCAATTCAGTATTGGGATGGCACTGTATGAGGCTTTGTATGGTGGACCGTGTACATCACCCGTGTGTTGGAGAGATGTGGGAGTGACCACAGTCTTGCGACCCGACATGGTGCGGAAGATGACAGAGAAGGTTGTTGTGATTTGTTAGCGCATTTTGACAGCGTAGAGCCGCCAGAAGAGTTATGCAGATCGGAGAAGGAAACCTTTGGAGTTTGCAGTGGGGGATCATGTGTTCCTAAAGGTCTCGCCACGTAGAGGTTTGATGAGGTTTGGTAGTAGTAGGAAGCTATCACCGCGTTTCGTTGGACCATTTAAGATCCTCGACAGAGTTGGAGAGGTCGCATATCATTTGGCCTTGCCACCTCAGTTAGCATCAGTGCATAATGTGTTCCACGTTTCTATGCTTCGGCGGTACGAGCTTGATCCTTCGCATGTGTTAGATTGGGCTGAGCTGCGGGTTGATGAGGAAGCCACTTATGAGGAGTGACTAGTGAGGATTCATGATACAAAGGAGCATGTGTTGCGGGGGACAACGATTACTTATGTCAAGGTCCTATGGCTTCATCACGGGGTTAAAGAAGCGACATGGGAGCTTGAGTCTGGGATGCGTGCTAAATACCCAGACTTGTTTACCATGTGGCCTTGTTGCGAATTTCAGGGGCAAAATTCCTTAAGGGGGGAGAGTTGTGAGACCCAGAATCTTGTTCTTTTATGATATTTATATGCATGACGTGTTTCTTTCAGCATATGAATAGCGTTGACGCATGAGTTACGCTTTAAAGTTGTAAAACAGCATGTATAAATGTGTTATATCCTTTTTGGGGTTTGGTAGAGGCTTGTTTGGCTTGTGTTTGGACCAAAAACCTTGTTTTGCTTCGAAAAACACACTACCGAGCAGTTCAGTCGACTAGAGGGCTTGGCCCAGTCGACTGAACCAAAAATTTTGCATTCGGTCGACTGAACTCAGAGGTTCGGTCAACTGAACAGAAACTTTTTGGCGTGTTTATAAATATCCCAGGGGCTGGAGATATTTATTAAAACCTTTCTTCCAGGCTAAGTTTTCCCTTGTCTCTGCCTTCTCTCTAGCTTTGAGGGCCCGGGGCTTGGTTTTGGGTTGGTTCCTTTGTGGATCCTTATTATCGGGGCTCAGGGCTTCACATCTATCCGGTCGGATTTTCGTTCTGACGCTGTTCAGTTTTAAGACGTCGAGTTCTTAACTCTCCGAGGTAAGATTCTAGACTCTACTACTGTATACGGGTAATAAATGTAATTATAGGTGTTTTCACCGAGTAGAAAATACATCAAATGTGATTTTCATGTGCAAACCTTGGTTTTTGGTAAAAGTGGATTTTTACGCCTTTTCTCGGTTGAACACGTGATTCGGGTACATGGTATCCGTAGTTTTCAAAAGGAGGTTTGAAAACGAGCTGTTTTGTGAAAATGGTGAAAAACATCTTTTTGGAGATTTGGAGCTAACCCGCGAGGTTGAGTCTCAACTCTTAAACGTTTCATTGGAAAAGGTTTTAGATCTCCATGTTGATGGATTGGATCTCTTTTATACATGTGTTGTATAAACTATTTTTTGGATTTTCATAGTTGAGCTACGGTGGGTTTTTAAATGTTTCCATAGATGTACCGTGACATTGTGTGGTTTTGAGTTGGCCTTCTATTGCTTCTTGGTAAAAGTCCAAAAACGTGGGCACAGTGGGTTCGCTACGGTCCCTTGGGTTAATCCCCGTATACGTGGTTTGGTTAGCTTTGTCCAACGGTCGTGGAAATCCGTAAAGAAGTATGTTGCCCCGTGAGTGGCTTTATTGTTATAGCTCCGTATATAACTTGTCATTATCTAGCAGGCCTTAAGTAGTTCAGGACAAGAATAATGGACAAGAGTCTATAGTTGTTACCTTTGTCTGTGTGGCAGAGTCGGTACATAAGATTATATTTTATCTTTCTCCTCGGTTGAGTGGCCTGAGTGGAGCTTACAATTTATCTATAGTTTTCCCTTAACTGTGGCATGATATCTGTTAAGATGATATGCATAGTTTGAAGGATAAAAAATGTGAGGTTTTATGGGATAAAACCTTTTAGAGACTTGTGTCAGTCTGAAGAAAACTTGTGGTTTTAGAAAGAAAAACCTTTTTGGCTTCTATGGTTGAGCCAGTGTGTGTGTAATTGCATAGCCTGCTTTACAATTTTACTGTCTGTTTTCTATTGGGCTTTGGCTCACAGTGTGGAATTTTGCTGTAAAAACATTTTCAGGTGAGCACGAGGAGTTGACCTAGATTCCTGTGGTGACGGAACACTAGTTGTAGTTTCCCAGTTTGACATGTACTTTTACATGTGACGCCTGTTTCAGAAGGCTAGTTTTGTACGCCTTGAGGCAATATATTTATTCATATACGAGATTGCATGTTTTTAGTTTATGAGAGTTGAACTGTAGGGATTTTTATCCAAATGTTAAATATTTTTGAGTTGATGGTTTTCTAACTAGAAGTCTTATTTTCTCAAACGGTGTTTGGGAGGGCTTTCGCGTGACCCTGGTGTTTGGGACGTGACAGGACTTGCTCAAACGGTTCAACAAGGAAGACGAAAAAATTTTGGGAACACCGATGAGTCCATCAACAAAGCTCGACAACGATGAACGAGGAAAACCAGTAGACACTAAGCTCTACCGAGGTATGATCAGTAGCCTTTTATACTTAATTGCTAGTAGATCGGATATAATGTTTAGGGTGTGTATGTGCGCTAGATTTCAAGCATGTCCTAAAGAATCACACCTAATTGCGGTTAAAAGAATCTTGAGATATTTAATCGGTACAATAGACGTAGGGTTATGGTATACAAAATTCACTTCATTTGAAATGGTTAGTTATTCCGATGCGAATTTTACCGGGTGCAAAATAGATCGCAAAAGTACAAGTGGTACTTGTCATTTGCTAGGAAAGTCACTTGTCTCTTGGTTCTCCAGGAAACAAAATTCCGTAGCCTTATCAACCGCCAAGGCTAAATATGTGGCTGCGGGTAGTTGTTGTGCCCAAGTCTCATACATGAAACAACAACTTCAAGATTTTAAATTGAGCTATGATGTTGTTGTTGGAGACAAAACTGCCAAGATCATTGTTTTGTAAAACGATTTTTGGTAAAAAAATTAACTGAACGGGCAAACGCCGAAACGGACTCCAGATAAATATTTTGACGTCGAACGATCAAAAATAAACCCGTGCAACCAAAGTTAATTTAGATGAATATCTCTTGTCGATCTAATC
>JAULJZ010059357.1:0-13609 GCA_032270985.1 Heliamphora pulchella
ATAGAATAGTATCAAAGAAAAGCGATTCCACTCCTTTTCTAAAATCCTAACCTACAAGATCATAAGTACCTGAATATGATAAGCAACCGTCAGAAATCAGTGAGTGAAATAAGACGGATGGAGAGAAATAATAATAATAACTAGATGAAGCCTTAGTCCTTTTTAACATCCAATCTTACCAAGTCAGAAAGGCAGATGGGCATGTTCATCCCTTGAAACTGCTTCCATTGGCATGAGTTAGAGTCCTCTCCTGCAGGAACCTGGCACCTTCAGAGCTCTATCTTCGTTGCTTTCAGCTGCATTTTGGTTTTCTTTTCTGCAGCGAGCGAAAGGGGGATACTAAGGTGTTAATGAAGTGAACTACTTCTTCTATAGTAGCTAGGGTTGTCTTTCCTACCTAAAGACTTAAGCAGACTACCTTGAAGGGACTGCAAGCTCTTAAGATTAGTTGCTTACTATATATAGGGTCATAACTACTGAAAGCAAAGATAGGAATAGTAGATTGACTTTTAGTTTAGATATCTTACGGTTCTCATGAGCAAGCGAACCCGGGATGACGAGGTCGGCAGCGCGGTTGAAGCAACTCCTAAAGAAGTGAGTGAAGGCAGTGACTTGCTCCCAAGGAGGCTTCCCGGATGCCCTAAAAAGCATAGGTCGGAGATCTTGGGAAGCACAAGAAGTTACTAGGTTTTAAAGAAATCATCCCAATCTTGAGTTAAACTATGATTCTAACCCTCTAACCCACAAATTGTTTAGTCACATAATCATAATTACCACCTCTATATCCCAACATATGCATATCAAACAACTGCTATGAATTCTAAACCAATTAATCCATAGATTGTTAGGGTTTAGCTCAATCACTTAAAGTTTTAGGGTTTCATAGGGTTAACCACCAGAATCATCATAAATCAAAACAAACCACTAAAATTAGTAAAAATTCTACCTCATGAAGCCAAAAACTGCCAAAAGCCCCAAATTTGAAAACCCTAGCCTCGGCCATCTTCGAATCTGGCTCCTTAAGCTTCAAATTAATCCTTGTATAGCCTCTGATCTAATGTTTAGCCTCCTCAACTTGAGAAATTGGAAGAAATTTGGTCCATTCTCGGAGCTTGGAGCTTTGTCCATGGCGAAGATGAGAATAATAAGAAAAACACAAAGAAGAAGGAGAACAAGGGCGGCGTTGCCTGGTGGTGGGGCTGGGGTGTGGTCGCTGGAGGGGATGGATGGGGAAGCCGGCGTCGGCTGTCGCAGAGGTGGGGCAAAGGAGGCGCCACGGCCGCGAGGCCGTGTGTCGGGCGCTTCATGCTCTCGCGCGCTCTATTTCTCTCTTCTCTCTACTTTCTGGTTCTCATCTTTAGCTGAGATGAGATCTCAATTTTTCAATTTTTTAATTTTTTTATTCTCATTTTTGTTTTGTAATTCTAGAACATTCTAAATTTTAAATCACACAGTTTTGATAATTTTAAACTCAATTCATTTTAGTCCTCCACATTAATTTAAATCTTAATTACACAATAAATAATTTTTTTAAACAAATCTAACGCCATAGAATTTATCACAAAGTAATATCTTAGGATCTCTGCCCATATCAACAACCTTCAATATGCATTATTAATCAACATAAATTATTTTTGGTAATTTAATTATATGAAAATAACTAATCATAAAATAAAAACGCAACAGGTCTTCACACTCTCCTCTCTGTTTTTCTAATTCTCAACTTCGGCTAAGATGAACTTTGAAACCTTTTTTTTTCAATAATTTCAGAGAATTCCACTTAATTCTCACATATATTAAAAAAAAGTCGCCTTCTTTAAACCTTCACTTTAATTTGACAAATTTTACATTTACATTACTTGAAATTTTCTAACATCATAGATTATATTATAAATTAATATCCCGGGTATCCACACGTGCCACCCTCATTCAACGTGCAATCTTTATCATCAAAATTATCTCTGTTAATTTAATTATATTAATAGAGTTCATTAAAGAATAAAATAAATGTGTTTAATAATAAATAACCTAAACTGGGTCTCCACACCAATTTCCAATACCTCACATTCAAAACACAATATCACAACAATACACACACACACGCACGCACACACACACACACACACAAATTAGAAAAACCTAGAAGCGGAAAAATGGCTGCACCGAAGACGAACTGAGTGAGAGGTGCACATTGAAGACTATCGAACGGCGTGAGAGGCGCAGCGAAGGTAAATGATGAATGAACAGCGCCGACGTAAGTAGACGATCGAGTGGTGTCGACGGTAGAAGACGATCGACGATGAAGGGTGCGCAAACGATCGAACGGCAGCAACGTAGTTGACGAATGGCGCACCAACGTAGAAGACGAATGACGCATACATAGAAGACGAACAACGCCGACGATAAAGATGATCTGTGCTGAGTGCGAAACAGGGAGAATGAGTTTTTTGGGAAGGCGCTGAGTGTAAAACAAGAAGTGGTTTTTTGGGGAACCAAGGGTTTCTTTAGACGCCGAAATAGGGTGAGATTTTTGGGATCCAAGGGTTTGTTCGGAGTTGAACGCGAGGAAGAAGGATTAATTACTTAATTGAATAAAATTGAATACAAGTAATTGAATAATACAAAGTTCTAAAACACACATCATTTTTAGATCATTGTTGAATATTTTAATAATAATTTATCATTTAAAATTTATTAAAATTTTAAAATATAAAGTATTGACTAAAATTTATCATTTTAAATTTTATTTTTATATTTTTACGATCTAACTTAAATTTAAAATTGTAAGTATAAATATAATAAAATTTTAAAAATATAAATATATAAGTACAAATTTTCAAAACTAAAAATTTTATTTCTAAAAATAGACTTTAAATTTTAATTTGTGTATAATTACATAAACTAGGTAATTTTATTACAAGACGTTTTAACGACGAAATTAATTTTTGTCATCTAAGAAAAAAAATAGCGGGAACTTAAAGGTGCTTCCCGCTAATAATAAACTAAGTAATTTTATTATAAGATATTTTAACGATGAAATTAATTTTTGTCACCTAATAAAAATAATGGCTAGAATTTAAAGGTGCTTCCTGTTAATTTTATTTTATGTCATTGGCGACGAAATTGTGGCATCGTAGAAAACATAATGCAATTTGCTAAGAAAGAATATTTTTTTCTCCAAAAGTCTTTTAATTAGAGACAAAATAAGACCATTAGCGATGAATATATTGGCCTTGGTAAAAACATAACACAATTTGCGACGAAAAAGTATTTTTTTCTCCAAAACTATTTTATTTAGCGACGAAATATAAATTTCCTCTCCTTTAACTTACCTTTGACGGTGAAATGTATTTTTCACTACTACAATAATGTTAAATGATAACACTTTAAAATTTAAAAAGATCACACTTTTTATAAAAGTGTGATAAAAAAATAGGAAAAATTTTTAATTACACTTTATCAAATAAAGTGAGATTATATATATTTTTTATTTCATTTATTGAAAAAATGTGATAATAAATTAATTTTTTAGTCTCACTTTGTTTCTTATAAATGTGATTAAAATTTAACTAAAACAAAAATTGAACTTTTTAATTCCTCTCTCTCTCGAATTTTTTTGAGGCATTCCACCTCTCACACTGTGAGACCCGGATCTATCTCTTTTTGAGACTTATATATGTTTGAAGTGTTTTTGCATATATTTTGTTCTGTATATGATTTATTCATTTTGATGCATATTCACGTTTAAATAAGTATGCGGGGTTGGTTCCCAGGGTTGTAGGGAGTTGCTGTACGAATTTCAAAAATTCAAATAAAAAAGATATTTTAGAGACTTATAAATATCTGGAGTAAGATAATTTCAAAAGATATTTTCAAAATATAACTCCTAAGTTTCCTCCAGTTTTCTCTCTGCCTTCTCTCTAGCTTCTCGGGAGCTCGAGGCTTGGTTTTTGACAAACCAACTGCTGATCCTTAATATCGGCATCGAGAGTTGCACATCCATCCAAGAAGAATTTTATTCCTACAAAGCTTGATTTTTCACGTGGATCGATACATCGAGTTTTTAATTCACCGAGGTAGGATTCTAGACTGTATAACTGTTAGAGGGTACTACGTGTTTCTACCATTTAAAAACGCATGAAAAGTGATTTATGTTTCAAATTTGATTTTGGGTTAAAATTATTTTTCGGCGTTTGGTTGGATAAAAATGGTGTTGGATGTTACGTTCAGGCCTTCGGTGATAGGCTTGGGTGTGTGTGAGTTCGAGGATGTTTGATGGGAGCTTCTAGGCTTCCTTTTGGGTTCGATTGGGCTGATCCGTAGTTCAAAAACAAAATCTGGAAAAGTTCAGTCGACTAGACCTCGATGGTCAGTCGACTGGATCATGCTTTTTGGAGTTCAGTCGACTGGACCAGGGGGTCAGTCGATTGAAATTGCTTCTGTTTTGAAACTCTTTTTCCAGAGAGTTTTTCAGTCGACTTGGGGCTTGGGCCAGTCGACTTGGGTCTTGTGTTGGGGCTTTGCTGTTGTCTCAAATGGTTTTGGTTTCCCTCGGGTGGTTTTAAAGCGATGGATTTGAGAGATCTCACTTTTTGAATGTTGGTTTTAAAGGAGTGTCGTTTGAAATGGAGTTTTTATGAAAACTTTCGAAAAACGTGGTTGTTGAAGGTTTGGAGCTAACCCTTAGGGTTGAGTCACAACTTCTAAAACATTTTGGGAAAAATATGTTTTTGCATGTTTTGTTTGATCTCCATGGTTCATTGATTGGATCTTCTTATATATATGTGTTGTATATTTGTTTGCGAGTTTTAAGATATTTTCCATAGATGTACCGTGACAGTAGATTTGGTTGAGTTGGGCTTCCATTGCTCCTCGTGTAAGTCTGAAAATGTGCGTAGTGTAGGTGCTTTGTACCTTCGGGTTAGTTCCCGTAAATTGAGTGTGTGTGGGTGCTTTGTACCTTCGGGCTTAGGTCCCGTAAATTAAGCAGTAGGTGCTCTGTACCTAAGGGCTCAGGTCCCGTAAATTGAGTGGTTCGGTTGCCTCCATTAATGGCGTCGTTGTTGTGACTCCATATAGAATTTTTCATTACTAAGCCTGTAGGTCTAGGGTAATGGACGAGAGTCTATAGTTGTTACCTTTGTCAGTGTGACATAGTCGGTACATAGGATTACATTTTATCGTGTCTCCTCAGTTGTGTATCCCGGGTGGAGAATGCTGTGTTTTTACTGCTTTTCCTTAATTGCGGCATGATATCTGTCAAGATTATATGCATGGTTTCAAGGAAGAAAAATTTGATGTTTTCAGGATGGAAAACTTGTGGTTTTTTAGAGAAAAACCTGTTTGGCTTTTGTGGTCGAGTTAGCTCCCACCATATGATTGCATGATCTGTTTTATAGTTTTACTGTCTATGTTCTATTGGGTTTCGGCTCACGGTATGAGATTTTTACTGTAAATCCTTTTTCAGGTGAGCACGTGGAGTTGACCTAGGTGCAGAGGTGATGGAAGACTTGCTGTAGTTTTCTCTTTTTGGAGACATGTACTTACACATGTGATGCCTGTGAAGGCTGGTTTTGTACGCCTTTTGGCGATATACTTATTCATGTATGAGAATGTATGTTTATCATTTATGAGAGCTGAACTTGGGAAATCTTTTATACAACTATTGTATTTTGATTTCTAACTATAAAACATATTTTTATTAAATGGGTGTTTTGGTGGGCTTTCGCGTAACCCTGGTATTTGAGACGTGACAATTTGGTATCAGAGCTCTAGATTCGAATACCTATGAGCCATGGGAAAGAGGGTACATCACCTTGTGAGGATGTATATGTGCTTGATTGCATGTGTTACAGCATTTTCCTAACAGCAGCATGATAGTTTGTGGTGTATAGGTGTGTATGGAGGTTGGACCTTAGGATTGATTAGTCTTGCATTCGGGCATCTGGATTAACAAACTTGGGAGCCATGTTAGAGACACATTTCGCGGACGTGATTTCTAGCAAGGAATCTGAGTTGGTTGTCCTGAGTGACGAGTCTTTCTTATTGGTTCTCCTCGGTATGTGAGATGTGATGGCATGATATTAAGTGGCTATGTGTTAGCATGCTTATGTGAGTTGTGTCTTTTACGTTAGCAATAACATGTTGTATGGATGCTTATCCTGTTATATTGCTTTCGTATAGAGTTATGTCTACGCGGGGTGGACAAGGCCGATGTCGAGGCCGAGGCCGTGGTTCTGGCCGAAGGGACATTCTAGTCCCAGATGTTGGGGATGCTAATGCACCCCAAGGACCTATTGCCGAGGGAGATCTGTCGCATGAGATGGTCGGCTCCATCCGGTAACTAGCTGAGATCGCTGGGGGCAGGGAGAGTATACCTGAACCGAGGGCAATGGTCACAATGCGCGAGTTATGCCGTTTAGATCATCCTACCTTTTCTGGAGATCCCAATCCCACGGTTGCCACTGAATGGCTAGAGCTGATCACTAGGATTCTAGATACGCTTCAGATTGAGGAGGATGATCTGAGGGTTACTTTTGCTGCCTCCCAGTTGAGGGGGAGTGCGCACATGTGGTGAAAGTTCACCAGGACTACAGCTATTGGCACTTGGGAGGCATTCACGAAGGTATTCCTAGAGAAATACTTTTCAGCGACACTGAGGGATCGCTACATAGAGAATTTCCTATTTTTGACTCAGGGGACGATGTCAGTGGTGGAGTATGAGGCTGAGTTCACCAGTCTATCTTGGTTTGCATAGGAGATCGTACCCACTGACGAGTTCTGTGTGAAGCGATTCGAGAGGGGTTTGAGCCCCGCTATTAAAGATAGGGTGGCGCATTCCAGATGCAGGTCTTCACAGAGTTGGTACAGATGGCCATGAAGGTGGAAGACACTCTGAATGAGATGCGCAAAGACAGGGACAGTCGGGGTCAGCAAGGAGGGGAACGTGCACAGTCTTAGGGGCGCAGGGAGAACAAGCGCCGACGAACATCTGGTCTGAGTTCTCATCCAGTGGGTTCGTATTCGCTACGGTCTTTTGCATCCGTGCCTCCTATAGTTTCAATGGGAAGGTCAGAGCAGAGAAGGGAGTCTGTCTATTTTAGATGCCAACGGCCAGGGCATCGTGCAGTAGAGTGCCGAAGTCCGATGCCGATTAAGTCGCACGTGCAGGAAAGAGGACCAATGGTGTGTTACGAGTGTGGCCAGTCTGGGCACATCCGTAGGGATTGCCCCAACCGGGGGAGCACAACTGGAGCTTCTATTACTCCATTAGCTTAGGGATGTCAGCCATCTAGATTTGCTAAATGGGGCACCTCGGTACAGTCAGGAAGACAGTCTACAGTTCAGGGCCACAATGGACATGCCAGAGCTTATGTTCTAGCAGATCCCTGTTCATCTAGAGCACCGGTCGTGCCCGATGCTGCTGCTACCACCTCCATGATCAGAGGTACTCTTCTAGTCTTTAGATCATGGGCCAGTGTTTTTATCGACACGGGAGCATCACATTCATTTATATCACTGCTTTTGCATATGCTTTGGGGTTAAAAATGGACTGGTTGGGTAGTACTTTGAGCGTGGAGACCCCAGCCAGTGGGAGTGTGACATTGAGTCTTGTTTGTAGATCCTGTGTGTTGGGGATCGCCGGTTGTTGTTTAGAGTTTGATTTTATTATTCTAGACATGACCGCATTCGATGTTATCCTAGGGATGAATTGGCTGACCACCTATCGTGCCTTTATCGATTGCGATCGACGGAGGGTGATGATTTGTACACCAGCGGGAGATTATTTTTGCTTTGTGGGTGACTGGGATGATGGTTTGAGGTCTATGCCCAGTGTTGTGCAGAACTAGGGTAACCTGAGTTCTCTCTTTGTAGCTTTCATGTTGGATGAGGGAGTTGGGACTCGAGGAGAGTTACCTTCGGTGGTCTGTGACTATCCAGATGTCTTCCCTGACGATCTATACGAGTTGCCACCGAGCCGCTGAGCTGCGTGAGCTCAAGGTACAGCTTTATGAGTTACTAGATAGGGGGTTTACATGCCCGAGTACTTCACCATGGGGAGCTCTTGCTCTTTTTGCCAAGAAGAAAGATGGATCCTTACGATTGTGTATCGACTACCGAAAGCTGAATCAGGTGACTGTAAAGAACAAGTATCCTATGCCAAGGATAAATGATTTGTTTGATCAGCTGAAGGGTTCGAGCTGCTTTTTGAAGATCGACTTGAGATTAGGATACCACAAGTTGAGGATTAGGGACGAGGAAATAGCGAAGACCGCCTTCCGGACTCGCTATGGTCACTATGAGTTTCTGGTCATGCCGTTCGATCTAACAAACGCTCCTCCTACGTTTATGGGTTTGATGAACTAGATTTTTCATCCATACTTAGACAGTTTTGTGGTGGTGTTTGTGGATGACATTCTCATCTATTCACCAACTAGGGAGACGCACGAGGGCCATCTGTGTATTATTCTGCAGACTTTGACAGAGCATTGCTTGTATGCAAAGTTCGAGAAGTGCGAGTTTTAGATATCTGAAGTGAGATTTTTGGGACACGTAGTGTCGACAGACGGAGTAGCAGTGGATTCATCGAAGACAGATGCTGTGACAGGTTGGGAGCGATCGAAGAACGTCTTTGAGATCTGAAGTTTTTTGGGTTTAGCAGGCTATTACCGGCAATTTGTGAAAGATTTTGCGAGACTTGCTGCGCCAATGACACGTCTGATGCGGAAGGGAATTGTGTTTGTTTGGAGTGAGTCCTGTGAGTCAGCATTCCAGGAGCTGAAGACGAGGTTGACTAGTAGGCCAGTGTTGATTATCCCAGAGCAAGGCTTGGGATATATAGTGTATTGTGATGCATCACACGATGGTTTGGGCTGTGTTTTGATGCAGGAAGGGAAGGTTGTAGCCTATGGTTCTCGGCAGCTGAAGATCCATGAGAAGAACTACCCGACACATGATCTGGAGTTGGCTGCCGTGGTCTTTGCCTTGAAGACATGGCGTCACTATCTTTATGGTGAGCACTTCGAGGTTTTCTCTGATCACAAGAGTTTAAAATACTTATTTTCGCAGAAGGACCTAAACTTGCGCCAATGACGATGGATGGAGTTGTTGGAGGATTATAATTTTGATTTGTAGTATCATCCTAGGAAGGCCAATGTTATGGCTAATGTGCTCAATAAGAGATCTCACGGGTCGTTAGCATCTATGGCTATATGTGAGTGGGTTATGCTTGGAGAGATTGGGGAGTTTGATTTGTGTCTTGAGAAAGTAGTGACGGGGGCCACCTTATTTTCAGTAGTTTCACGATCAGCATTGATTGCACGAGTGTTAGAGGTCCAGCAGATGGATCAGGAAGCTCAGATGAAACGAGATCGTGTCTCTAGTGAAGAGGATACAACAGGATAGGTTGTGGGTTCAGACCAGAGTCTGAGATTGGTCAGGAGGTTGTTTGTGCCAGAGTTATGCCGAGTTGATCTACTACATGAGTGTCATCATTCACGCCTTGTAGTGCATCCAGAAGGCACGAAGATGTATCATAATCTACGTCGACAGTTCTATTGGATAGGAATGAAGAAGGACGTGCTTCAGTTTGTTTCTTGGTACCTTACCTGTCAGTAGGTAAAGACAGAGCACCAGAAATTGGGAGGATTGTTACAGCCGCTACTGGTATCTGAGTGGAAGTGGGAGAACGTCACGATGGACATTGTGTCAGGACTTCCTCGCTCACCTAGGGGGCACGACGCCGTTTGGGTTGTGGTTGATAGGTTGACGAAGTCCGCACAATTTCTCTCCATCTGCGTGCAGGATTCAGTGGATCGACTGAGTAGATTATATGTCAGAGAGATAGTCCACTTGCATGGAGTGCCAGTGTCTATTGTTTCTGACCAAGATTCATGCTTCACATCACGCTTTTGGTAGAGTCTTCAGGAGGCTTTGGGGACGAACTTGATGTTCAGTACTGCTTTTCACCCCCAGACAGATGGTCAGTCAGAGAGGACCATACAGATTCTTGAGGACATGTTGAGGGCATGTGCACTTGATTTCAGAGTTCTTGGAAAGATCATCTACCGTTAACAGAGTTTGCATACAACAATAGCTATTAGTCCAGTATTGGGATGGCACCGTATGAGGTTCTGTATAGTAGACCGTGTAGGTCACCAGTACGTTAGACGGACGTGGAAGAGACCACAGTTTTGGGACCCGACATGGTGCGAGAGACGATGGAGAAGATCGCAGTGATTCATCAGCATCTAGTGACAGCTTAGAGCCATCAGAAGAGTTATGCAGATCAGAGGCGAAGACCTTTGGAGTTTGCAGTGGGGAATCATGTGTTTCTGAAGGTCTCACCACGTAGAGATTTGCTGAGATTCAGTCGTAGCGGGAAGCTATCACCGCGCTTTATTGGGCCTTTTGAGATTCTTGACAGGGTTGGAGAGGTTGCATATCGTTTGGCATTGCCACCTCAGTTAGCATCTGTGCACAACGTGTTCCACATTTTTATGTTTCGGAGGTACGAGTCTGATCCTTCTCATGTGTTAGATTGGGCCGAGCTACGGGTTGATGAGGATGCCACTTATGAGGAGCGTCCGGTGAAGATTCTTGATACAAAGGAGTAAGTGTTGCGAGGCAGAACCATTGCTTATGTCAAGGTTTTATGGCTTCATTACGGGGTTAAAGAAGCGACGTGGGAGCTGAAGTTGGGGATGCGTGCTAGATACTTAGAGCTTTTTTCTTTGTGACCTTGTAGCGAATTTCAGAGGCAAAATTCCTTAAGGGGGAAGAGTTGTGAGACCCGAACCCGTCTCTTTTTTAGACTTACATATATTTGGTGTGTTTTCACATATATTTTGTTTGGTGTATGATTTATTTGTTTTGATGCATGTTCACGTTTAAATAAGCATGCGAGGTTGATTGCCGGGGTTATAAGGAGTTGCTATGCGAATTTCAAAATTTCAAAAAAAAAGAATATTTTGGAGGCCTATAAATATCTGAAATTATATATTTCAAAAGATATTTTCAAAACTTAACTCCTAAGTTTCTTCTAGTTTTCTCTCTGCCTTCTCTCTAGTTTCTCAGGGGCCTGGGGCTTGATTTTTGACAAACCAACTCCTGATCCTTAATATCGGCATTGAGGGCTACACATCCATCTGGACAGAATTTCATTCCAGTGAAGCTCAATTTTGCACGTGGATCGAGATGTCGAGTTTTTAACTCATCGAGGTAGGACCCTAGACTGTGTAACTGTTATAGGGTACTATGTGTAATCTTACGTGTTTCTACCGTTTAAAAACGCATGGAAAGTGATTTATGTTTCAAATCCAATTTTGGGTTAAAATTGTTTTTCGGCGTTTAGTTGGATGAAAACGGTGTTGGATGTTACGTTGAGGCCTTCGATGATAGGCTTGGGTGTGTGTGAGTTCGAGGGTGTTTGACGGGAGCTTCGAGGCTTCCTTTTGGGTTCGATTGGGCTGATCCGTAGCTCAAAAACAAAATCTGGAAAAGTTCAGTCGACTAGACCTTGATGGTCAGTCGACTGGATCATGCTTTTGGGAGTTCAGTCGACCAGACCAGGGGGGCCAGTCGACTGCAATTGCTTCTGTTTTGAAACTCTTTTTCCAGAGAGTTTTTCAGTCGACTGGGGGCTTAGGCCAGTCGACTGGGGTCCTGTGTTGGGGCTTTGGTGTTGTCTCAAATGGTTTTGGTTTCCCTCAGGTGGTTTTAAAGTGATGGATTTGAGAGATCTCGCTTTTCAGATGTTGGTTTTAAAGGAGTGTCGTTTGAAATGGAGTTTTTACGAAAAGTTTGGGAAAACGCGGTTGTTGAAGGATTGGAGCTAAACCTTGGGGTTGAGTCTCAACTTCTAAAACGTTTTGGTGAAAATATATTTTTACATGTTTTGTTTGATCTCCATGGTTAATGGATTGGATCTTCTTATATATATGTGTTGTATATTTGTTTGTGAGTTTTGAAATGTTTTCCATAGATGTACCGTGACAGTGGGTTTGGTTGAGTTGGTCTTTCATTACTCCTCAGTGTAAGTTTAAAAACGTGCGCAGTGTAGGTGCTCTATACCTTCGGGTTAGTTCTCGTAAATTGAGTGTGTGTGGGTGCTTTGTACCCTCGGGCTCAAGTCCCGTAAATTGAGTGGTTTGGTTTCCTCCGTTAATGGCGTCATTGTTGTGACTCCGTATAGAACTTGTCATTACTAAGTCTGCGCGTCTAGGGTAATGGACGAGAGTCTATAGTTGTTACCTTTGTCAATATGACAGAGTCGGTACATAAGATTACATTTTATCGTGTCTCCTCGGTTGTGTATCCCGGGTGGAGATTGCTGTATTTTTACTGCTTTTTCTTAACTGTGGCATGATATTTGTCAGGATTATATGCATGGTTTCAAGGAAGGAAAATGTGAAGTTTTCAAGATGGAAAACTTGTGATTTTTTAGAGGTAAACCTGTTTGGCTTTTGTGGTTGAGTTAGCTCCCACCATATGATTGCATGACCTGTTTTACCATTTTACTGTCTATGTTTTATTGGGTTTCGACTCACGGTGTGAGATTTTTACTGTAAAACCTTTTTCAGGTGAGCACGTGAAGTTGACCTAGTTGCAGAGGTGATGGAAGACCTGCTGTAGTTTTTCCTTTTTGGAGACATGTACTTACACATGTGATGCCTATGAAGGCTGATTTTATACGCCTTTTGGCGATATACTTATTCATGTATGAGAATGCATGTATATCGTTTATGAGAGTTGAACTTGGGAAATTTTTTATCCAACTGTTGTATTTTGATTTTTAACTGTAAAACCTATTTTTATTAAATGGGTGTTTTAGTGGGCTTTCGCGTGATCCTGGTATTTAGGGCGTGACACACACTCTGCCCTAGTCTCACGCCTCTCTTCTCCATCTCAGGCTACTCAAGCCACCGCCGCACACCACTGCCTTTCACGTCATCGCCGCACGCCATCGCTGCTCAAAGCCACTGCCGCTCAAGCCACCGCCGATTGCCGTTGTCGCTCACGCCACCGCCGAGTGCCGTCGTCGCTCACGCCATTGCACACTGCCACCGTCGCTTTCCACCGCCTCTCACACCACCATCCCACTGATTGCCACCGCTGCTTGCCACGACTCTCACATTAAGCCCACCTTTTGACCTTTCACCTATGTAAGTTCCTATCCATTTCCATAATTTTATATTTACGTATAGATATATAAATCCCCAATATGAAACCTAAGATTGGTTTATCCAACAACTCAATTTTTGTAAACCCTAGGTCATTTAACATAATATTCGTTTATAAGTTTTGTTTTATATGTAAGATGAAGTTTTGTTACAGTTCGTGGCTGATGGAGTCTTCTTTGCATCTTGTCTATGCCAGGAACTAAGGTGTGCTTATGCCATACCCTCATGCTGGAACCCTTTAAAGCTTTTTTCGAACAATTAGGTTTTTGTTTTCTTTTTTGGTTTGTATTTTAATAATTAAAAGTTAGTTAAGGGTTCTTTTGGCAGTTTGTCTGGTTTATTGTACTGCTTTTGGTTGGTTTCTTCTTATTGTTGTTAGTTTGACTTCTGCTCAATTTCAGGGATCGAACACAGAGAAAGAAAGAAAA